>VXCB01000042.1:0-268213 GCA_009613015.1 Mollisiaceae sp. DMI_Dod_QoI | reverse complement strand
TTAAAGTGAAAGATTTGGGTAGAGGTGGAGTGAAATAATAGGGTACCTTGACCTTACGCACCAGCGTTGACTAGCGGCCGCATGACGCGTTTCCTAATGCAGAATCACCGACATGAATAAAACTAAAATAAATAAGATACTAAATAATTATAATGTATATTTAATCTCGCAAAAATGATTACCCGATCACTCGACCTAGCCCATCCATGGCTGAAATTTTCTATTTGGCGGCTGGTGAGCACAGTTTACACGTCCATTCTCTTCTACATATCTATTATGATTCTATACATCAAAGATATTCTACACAACTGTCATTCTTATGACGTGCAACCCCTATCCTTTGTCTCTCGCGTGCTGTGTGGTCCTGTCTCCACTCAGGGCTATGCCAGTCTGCACTTCTCCTACTCATTTCGAACGAATGTGTCCTTTCCAGCATCCACGGTTATGCTGAGCAGTCAACTCGATCGCATGCGTCAAACTTGTTCGTAATGCTCAACTTGAAGCGTTTGATAGAGCGATTCGATTTCGGTCTTTGCCAGTATCAGTCAGCAGTTGTCAGAACGAGGGGTGTAGCTGGCCACTACCTGTGTCAAACGCCGAGGAACTGTGCATTGGTATCTACCCCTTCTCCACTGTTCAATAATATCGTTAGCGACGTTTATGCTTCAAATGAACAAATAGTTGCCTACTAGAACTTGGGACTGTCCCCGGCCAAAAAGACCCGTAAGGAATAACTCCAGAGCGTTCTGCTCCGTATAGGTAGCTCGAACAACGATAATCGGCATCGTGAAGTGAGTCGGGCGAAGTGCAATGCTCTTTCAAGACGAAATACAACGCAGATGTTGCGTTGAGATATATACTTCCAGCCACACTATGCAAATGTCGAAAGATTACTTACTTCGCGCGGGATTCATGTGCAAGAAAACAGAGTTTCAACTCAAGACGCCTTTGCGAACAGATGGGCGAAAACTTTCGCGTGCCATCGTTGGGGCCAACATCGAAAAGGTGGCTAAGTTGTACGGTGTGAGACAACGCTCGAAACAATTGGATGCTGAGAATGCTGTGCTGTTGTACAAATCAACCAAAGGTCCATTGTAACTCTAGAACAGGTGTGATGTAGCGCCGATATGCCGCGTAGGCACCGCCTGTCTTGATTGCCTCACGGATATTATTTTTCTCACCCCACCTCAGAATGGTGGCAGTGCCTTTTCCAAGGAAAGACGCCACCTTGCTAGGTGCTAAAGACCAATTGTTTGCCATGCTACGCGATTTCTAAGACAATAAGTATTTCGATCACCACGCTCTAATATTTTCCATGCTGCTTTACCAAATAAGATCGAATTTCGCGTCACCTAACTCTAATACCCAACCCTTTTTATATTCCCACCTTAGGGGGCTTTCGCCGTCCCTAAACCCCCGAACTAACCATAACCCGCCAAACCTAATCTCTAAGTCTAATTACTACTCCTAACAGCATCAATATCTTTAAAATTTAAAATTATCGTGTTTTCGATCTTAAGTAAAAATCGAGTGATGAAAAGGATGGAGAGTTGCGGTTTACAGAGCGGCGTTGTAGAATTTGGTAGTGTGGCATGTAAAATACTGTTTCTCAAATCGGTATGGCAAATAATTGGCAGAGTGGCCGACTACATAGGATGAGTTCTGCCTCGGGGCGTGTTATAAGGTAACTCCAGGGCAAATTTACTAATTTAGTTCCCACTAGGGGCTTCCAGGCTCTTTCACTGGCCATACCGACTCTCGATTCGCCCTGCGCCCTGCGCCTCAGCACGCGCCATGGTCTATGCAGATGTCGTCGCGACAACGAACACCATGAGGATCTCGAATCTGCAGCAACATTTCTGCCGATCTCATCCATAGCATTCAATCATGGATTGGGCTCGCGATCAAGCTGGAGTAAGTGAGAGAGACCTGGATAAGGTCTTTAGGTATGAGGAGAAACCTGCTACAGTCATACGGATGCTTGCGGGCAAAACGGTACAGTTTCGAAAATTCGTTGATGCGACCTAAGTGCTTACAGCTTGTAGAAACCCGAGATCTGGTCGCTGTGCGGGGAAGATGAATGGGATGATTGGATTGATAGTGTATGAATGGCCAGCTTGTCCTTAAAACGAGGAATTTCAGAAACGCATTTGACTGACCTCTCTTCAGGAACGACCGCATATCGATGGGTCTGCATCAGGGCTAGTATTAATGTAAAGAATTGTTATTTTAAAAATCCCATGAAAGGCACTGACCAGATTTCCAAAGTTTAGCCAAGCGCACAGGAGAACCGTCGTTACCGTCATTTGGGACTCCGAAGAAAGTTCATTCAAATGATTGGCTAAAACGTATCAACGAAGAGTTGCCGGAAAGGTCCAATGTGCACAGAAACCTCACATTTTCATCATTAAATGAGAAGACTCAAACCTCGAATCTCAGCCCAGGAAGTAAGAGTTTAAGTGGCCGACGAAGCGTTCGGACATTACCATTCTCGCGGAGGACATTCCAGTTCATTACGACGAAATTTTACATCCATAGTTCCATAGCTCGAGACATAAGCCGTGCGGATGTCCCGGTATTCTCTTACGCAGAAGTGCTGATGGGAGAGCCCGAGGAACCAGCATATCCTGCTTATGGTAGGTTAATTTAACTGGCCCAAGATATGGCAATGGGATTAACTTGCCAACTAGTTTATAATTGCCGCACTACAAATGCATGGGAGATGGATCTCGCACTCACAGTTACATACTTCCCTCATTGCGGCCTGACCTTTGCTATATTATTCGGAAGTCCATTATCAGTGGAAGTGGAGATTGTGAAGCGATTGTCCTCTGCCATGGCTGAAGCTACTCATCCGCTTCTTTTGCCGGGTATCTTTGCAGAGATCGAAAGATCCAGGCACGTGAATGTGGTGGAAGCTACTATTGATGAGCTGGAGACCAGAATATTTGAATTGGATTTTCAATCGGATATAGAGGGAATGTCGAATTTTGAACGAGAAAAACGAAATCAAGACAAGAGATCTGCATGGTTAGACACGACGTACCTCAGAAATGGGTTGGTAAACTGGAACACTCAGCTTTCAAAGATGAGTGCTCACGTGGATATACTCCAGAGCACGGTATTCAAGCCGAGAGACAGCGTGAAAATCATTGCACATTCGAGGGCTGAATCCGAAGATACTTCATCTGATGTGGTGGTCGCAGACTTCGCATCTGAGGCAAACCTCATGTCTAGCTGGCCTGAGGAAGCAGCTGATTTCTGTGATGAAGATATCAACCACAAAGAAAAAGGAGCGAATAAAACGCAACTGACATCGCGCAGAGATTCTTTTCAGGAAATGGCTTGCATGCAAGACTTTCGAACGCGGCAACAAGGAACTAAGGTCACAACTGCACAACAGGACCCCGAAGATGCCAATGAGCAGATGCGACGAGTCGGACATAAGATTAAACATCGCTTGAGAGACATAAGCGATGAATATGAAGAGAAAATCCGGGATTGCACAATGAGAGTCGATGGAATGGCTATGGCTACGCAATGGGTAAGACATCCTGATCTGGTTAGACTTTAGTATAGAAATTAATTTTATTAGGCCCATAGTGAAGCGAATGTTGAAATTGCCTTGGCAACAGGTCGAGAATCAAAGCATATGAGATCCATTGCTCTCGTTACAATGATCTTCCTTCCAGGCACCTTCTTTGCTGTAAGGCCCTCCGAAGCTTAAGCGGATCTGATGCTAATATGTGCTTCACTCAGAGCGTATTTTCAATGACTTTCTTCAATTGGTCAAACTCCGGCGGATCACTAATATCTAATTATATCTGGATATATATTGTTGTCACTGTCTTCTTTACCCTACTGACAATTGGGATTTGGTGGTTTTTCGTTGTGTATCGCCCGTCGAGACGTCGAAAAGCGACGCCTAAAGAAGAAACACCTCTAGTCTGAAGAACATGAACATGCAGGTAGCACATATATATACTGATTCACTTAGCCAGCAAAAGGGCTAGGGAGAGGCCTGTGGAAGAATGCACCTCCGTTGAAAGTGCTCATGTGTAATATCGTCACGTGCTGCGATGGACTTGCGTCCTGAGACAGCTGTACCGCTTTTATTTGCCGAATGAGTGGTACCTGGAACGAAATTATGATAGAGAGAAAGAATGTATATTAAGGTTTCAGCGCGCGAATCAAGAAATCCCTAATAACGCGCAGGACTTGGTAATCGTGAAGCAAACGAGACAAAACACAAGAATATCACATTTTAATAGCCTCGGGATGTTCTCCAAGACGGGGTGCGGAGCTAGGCGAGCTACCGTGCCACCCCTAGTTCAGGCTTCAACAGCCTGAAGCCATACCCCGAAGGAATCTCAGGGTAGCAGTCTCGAGAGCCCAAGTTGAAGTCGGATGAGCCAGACTCCACGTGACTGTTACAAGTTTTATCTGTCACACCTTTTCCGTACGCCTTGCATCGACTTAATACTGCGTTACGTGTTCAAGGCTTCGCTGGGATTCTTCAAGGGACTTGAAATTTTCGGTCAGAAACTTTGAAAGAGAAGTCACATCACTTGTCACATCACTTGTCACATCACTTGCAGTACTTCACTTGCAGTACTTGCAGACAAGTGACATCTGTACCGGTGGATCCCTTTCGAACACGATATTCCTGAAGAAGTGATCCAATTATATATAGGCCTGTGCTATCCGCTTGCGCGTTCCGTACCATACCAAAACCCAGAAGGAAAACCATAAAAAAAAAAAGTTCAGTACTATGCTCTAAGCTAAAACGCTACCTTTCCCCTTTAAATATAACCACCAGGGCACAAAGAGCTTGTTGAATAAATCAAACCCTTTCCAGGTCTCCTATTTTGTAAACTCAAATAAAAGGGTATTAATCCAAAATCCAAAAATCCGGCTCCTCCCGATGCAGGTCCAACGTCATGAAAAGTTCCATCGTCATTGAAAAGAGTATTGCCATAAAAGCGTGTCATCGTGTGAGAACGATCCCTCGTCATGGAAAGGTGCGATAGCGCCAAAGAAGCAGGTACAAACTAAGACAAGCAATTGTAATGAATAACAGACTCGACGGCCGTTGACACATGTCTTCCAAATGAACACATTGTGTGAAGAAGTCAAGCTGGTGGAGCCATCCATGGTGCGTGATCCATGATATGGTCCGCAAAGGCGCGCCGCTTCAAGCTTCTTTACTTTGTCCGGAGACTCTCAAAAGGCCGCTGGCGGAGCGGTCAATGAATTGAACTCAAGTACACACGGACAAATCTCTGATCAAGGAAGGTCATATCCCGTCTAGATTTGAGTCTATCGTTTTCCCTCGGTGGTGTCTTTGACATTTGGTCATCAAGGTCTCCTGCACACTGGGTTAGCCTTCTGGTTTTCCAATTGGATGCTAGGATGGATCTTACCACGTCGAAGGGTTTGGTTGACTTGATATTATAGACGTTGTGTCGCATCTCAACTTTGTATTGTGCGCTACCTCCGAGAAGGACCTTGAGCTCCTGGGAAAGTCTCCGCGGAGTTGCATACTTTGTATGTAGTTCTTTTTGCACCGTCATCTCACTATCATTAACTACAATGTCGGGATCCATTGGTATGAGATCGGTCCTGTCAAGAATGTGTGTTGCTGTATGCTTTGTAGATATGTAGAAATAAGATGAAAAGGTATGTGGAGTAAAACAGCAAGTTTGATGAAATGAATGTAGAGTGAATACCTGATCTTTTGTGCTGTCTTGAAGATAGAGTCAAGTCATGAATTTTTGAATGGGCAGATGAGTCCAATTTGCGCGAGTTATATCAAGTGATGGTAGGACTGTACTTGGGGGGGCCGCCTTGGGGGCCGCGGATTGGTCAGTTTTATGACGAGTCTGCCTTGCCACATTTGTCGCCCCGACAGCTGAATCGGTGTACAATTCCATGAAGGCAGGCCGCCAGTCCTTCCGACGCCTCTCACATCGGCTGAATCACCGGCTGCCAAGTATAAAACTTCTCCGAAGCCACGTCGAAACCAACGACAGCGCTTCTGGTGTTATGTGTGTTCCGGCGAGTCTGGCGCCTCGCAGATCATTGTTCTTTCGGGTTTGTGTTGAAAATTGCATTCTTCCATTTATTGCTGGCATATTTTCGTATGCAAATTGATTGTGTAGGAGGTGCGACTTGCCAGCTACTAAGCATCGCACCTTGCGAAACGGATTTGAGTACGACTCAGCATTGTCTGTTGCCGACCACTTATACGAAGACTACAGTCAAAGGCAGACTTGCGTAAGAAGGTGCTCTGAGGCTCTGTTCGATCCGAAAGGAGTCATTGTTCGGACACGCAACTGGTGCCTTAGACTCACTCAGGGGCTCTCGCCAAGGCACTCTCGGGTCGCCCCCCTCGTACAATTAAGGTTAGCCAATCAGAGACGTCTGCGTTACGACTCATTTTCGGACTAGGGGCGGGGCCTCGACTGGCATGGTACAAACTTCAAAGTATATCTTTGTACTCTACACAGCGAAGAGCCATCTTTATCGGAAAGACTCATGAAAGCAAAGGAGCGTAGCTTTTGTTCGAACTTATGAAGAACACTCACGAATCTTTTTCTCATATTGTCAGTCTCAGGACGGCTCTAGCCTCTCGGAAGAGGGGATGCAAACTGCACGCACACAGCATGCATACGGTTGTCACTGCATATCGGGGCGTATCTTGGCCAGGTCCAATGATCGATGCAGTATTTCAGCCTCCCGACTTCCACAATTACCTCCAGAACCAAAGCGTCGCTGGGGACTGATTTCTTTTTGATGCTGTGGCGCTTGACGCTGTGGCGCTTCGGGCGGCGAGGCTGTGCTAACCGTATCCCATCGGGTGCAGAGACTTCGTCACTATTTCTCCTTTCTAGATCTCAAGTGAAGGCTCAGCGCGGCATGGCGGTTCACAGTTTGCTTCCAAATCTGGACATCTAGGAAATGGCGATGGTGTGTGACAGGGCCTGACACCCCTCATTCCACAACCATCCACACCCCAACGCAATTGCGTTGCATTACAGCCGAGTAACTACTAAATTTCATTGGCCATCGTTGCTTCCACTACTCTCTGTGGCGCTTTAGGGGCTTCCAGCTTTCATATCGATATCATCGCTGGTCACCGTATTAGTCGCACCCCTTTCAGGTGGGGTTTGTAGAGCCGCAGGCCTCTGAGCGGCGGGCTTAAAGCTCTGCCCCGCCGTGCGACTAGATCAATGATATTGTCATTGGCATCCAGCTAAGGCTTAATTTATTGAAGCTCAAGCTCGAGCTCAGATGCGTATAACTTGATCAATGGCGCCAGATCCTGGGAATCACACTGAGGATTTAGGTCAATCAAATCAATTAGGCTTCACCACCCGGGATGGCAACCACCCAACCACCCCAAAGGTAAGTTATCTCAGCAAGCCCCAACTCAGTACACATTTCGCCGTTTCGGAGGTAACAACTTTAGATTGCTGCTCAATCGTCCAATGAGCCGTCGGGGCTTTTTCCTTGGCAAGCTGCAGTAGAACTCGGCGTTCCTGGACAGGAAGCAGGCCAGCTTGACCCCCCAAAGCCGCAGAGTTCGGCAGCATCGCACAGTAGTATCGTTAATGACCTTGGAAACGCTAAGTATTTAGCAGATAGTCGAACAGCTATCCATACAGGATTCAGCACAGTCTCTCGAGCATCCACAGATGAGCTAGTCGCCTATTTAGGCGCCGGCCTTCCAGAGTCTACCAATCTTCCAGTGCTTAGAGAAGTTGATATCACCGGTCATGGGGAGGTCACACCACAAGACAATGTTCATGGACAGAGTCTTGGAGATCAGCCTACAGAAGGAGAAAACTTGGGAGAGTCTATACGCGCTGCCCTCGAGGTATCTCAGTTCAGAGAAGGAAAAAAGTTCTTGCCTAACAACTCTCTGGAAGAAATCATCACCAGGGAACGAGTTCGGAAGGAGCTCAGCCACCTTAAAGTAGTCCAGTGCGACGGACTGGATTCCTTAACTGATGAAATCCTCAAAGTCACCTCGCCTTCATCCTCAAAATCGTCTGGCAAAGAAACAACAAGGATGAGAATCTTTGCAATCCTAGGATTAATGGAGAAGATTGAAGAAATTGTATACTTCGTTAAGGGTGATCTTCATGATTGTGATCTCCCTTTCATACTTCGGGAAGGTTTGCGTCCAGGTACGCTTCGTTTGTGTCGTAAATGCAAGGGCGGCAAGCTTTCTTCGATCCCGCTATTTGTCCCAGACAAATGGAGAACGCATGATCTAGAACTCTTCGATACCTACCAATGGCAACTTTTAGCACCTTACTTCCAGTTGAGCACAGATACTAACCGAAAAGTACTCCACTACAACTTGGAAGAGAACTCGATCATTCTTCCGTTTATCGAGGACGACGAAATCACACGTGGCCATCGACGTGCCGAAGGCGGTTACGGCGAAGTTTGGAGAGTTAAGATTCATCCTGCACATCATAATTGCTGCAGTGACTCGGTACGCTTTGTTTTAGCATAGTTTTAAATCATCTACACCCCTCATTTTGACTTTTACTAACACCTTAGAGCAGGCCTCTTCCCATCAAAACCCGTCTTTTGCCGTTAAAAGGCTACTTCACGGCAGCTATAAGGCCTTCCATAGCGAGGTTTCGAGCTTGAAACGATTCAGCGAAAAGGACCATGTACATCTTATCAAACTTTTAGTCACATTCTCGTGGCGTGGCCAATTCTACCTACTCTTCCCGTGGGCTGACGGCAATCTGTTGGATTTCTGGAAACTTTATCCCCAACCATCTAACCCGAAAAGAGATGATCACTTGGCCTTGTGGTTCTCTGAACAGTGCCGAGGACTCGTGCAAGGATTAAAGATGATTCATACCGCAGATGTACCTTCTATGGATCACCTACCTGACGTTCCTAAGAACCAAATCCATGGAAGACACGGTGACCTCAAACCTGAAAACATCCTCTGGTTCAAATCATACGAAGAACATACAGATGAACGCTTTTCGGGAGTGCTGAAAATTTCTGATTTCGGCCTGATGCGATTTCACAGCACACAATCGGTGTCTAATTTTGAGACCGTTCCGGTTTCTGGAACTTATCGGCCTCCTGAATACGATGTCGCTAACAAAGTCTCCCAGAGCTATGACATCTGGGCTCTAGGCTGTGTACTTCTTCAATTCGCCACGTGGTATCTTCTAGGTTGGGAAGAAGTGGATAAGTTTTCTCAGGCGCGAATGCAAGACAACAGTTGGGAAGTCGCTGAGGATGCTTTTTTCAACTTTGTAAGCATCAAGGACAGTAATGGAACATCACAAACGGGTGCGAGAGCCAAGGTATCCGTCGCAAAGGTACGACAACCAAATATCAGATTGGTATTCTGGTTGCTCTGTGACGCTAACATCTTCTATCTGTAGGAATTCCAGAAACTCTATGATCAAGAAAACTGCTCTGACTTTGTAATTGACTTACTCACCTTTATTCATGATCGGCTCCTTCGCATTCATCCGAAAAACAGGGCTAATTGTGAAGAGATTCTTGAAAAGTTTACAGAACTTCACGAGTCGTGCAGAAACGACCGCAAATATGGTACGAGGCGGTTGAAGAAGCCTCCAAAGAGGACTGCGACGGCGTTGTCTGAGCTATCAGCCTCAACCCTCGAACTTTCTTCGGCGAAAAACAATGAGATACGCAAAGATCCCCTTCCTGAACACACCGGTCCGGTAGAGGATGGCTGTCAAAGTCCGGCCCCAGATTCTCAATCACCTGCTATGGAGCTAGGTGATATTATTCCAATGGATTCCGTAGCATCCGAGGGGATACAATACGAATCCAAGGGAAAGGGAAGATTGGGCACAGCATCGAAAAATAACCCGCTGTCGGAACCTATCATCATCGCGTCTACATCATCCTATCATAGCAGCGAAGGCACACAACGTTCACGACCACAGTCACCCATGCAGAGAGCCGTACATTTCGACGAGAAGCAAAAACGAGGACAGGATTTAAGAAAATCCGAGGATGATCCGCGTCTGAATTCAGAGCCGAGCTCGCTCGATCAAGAGCATGCCATCGAACACAACCGGAATTCGTTTTCCAGAATGGGAATATATTCGTCTCGCATAGTCAACTTCCCTTCAAGCTCCCCTGCTCCAGATTCCCGTGCGATACGCACGATTCATTCAATGGACAGTATCGAGTTGAGTAATGCTCCAGGACGCCCAAATTCTAATGTCAATACGGATGAATCTGGAGAAGATGTGGCACCACTGTCGAGTACCTCTGCCAACACTTTTCGTACCATCCCTCTTCAGTTGGATGGTCTCAAGACATCGAATCTTCGAGTCCATGAAGAAGCTGAAATTGATAGTCAAGAAGTCGATGACCAACCACAGGATGATCGGGAAGGTAGTAGGGGCGGCTTTCCTGTCAATGCAGTCCCCTCATTAAACAAGCCACGCCAAGCCCAGACGCAAAACAACCAAGAGACCCAAGATGCAGTTGTGAAAGAAAACGGCCATCTAACGGATCAAAATTCGGGAAGCATAGTTGCATCTAGAAATCGCTGGAGAAGTGTAAAACACTTCTTCTCCCGCCTCGGTTGCTTCGCGTGCAATTACTAACGCATGTTCGCCACTACTCGTTAGCGAATGTACGACATACAAGTTGTTGAAGTTAGCTTTCTATCTTCATTGTATATATTTGTATCTAGTACTCTATTTTTTGAACATGTGGGCTTTAGTTCAGGACCAAGGCGTCGATGGATCATGGCGTTGACAAGATTATGGCCACCATCAAAACTCGTCAGCTTACTACGCCGATGATGATGATGGAAAGGAAGGAAAATATATATTTGTGCCGGCTTCGGTTCAAAAGGTTTGAAATTTTGGAAAGTTCGGATGATACCCTGATCTGGATTCGAAACGATCGATGTCACTGTTGCAGGTCGTTCTCAGATTTATTTATGCGACTTGGAAAGAGTCACTGTAAGTATCAGATGGTGTGGTTGCTGTGATTATCATCATACACATACATGAAAGAAGCCATGCGCAATGATCTGGCTAGACAAGGTAGTGCAAGTAAAGATCGTGAGCAAAAATGATTAAATTTCCGCTCTATTTGATCCACAGTGACGAGTGACAACTGTGTGCATGTAGTAAAATAGCCAATTTGTTTCCGCTTTCAGGTAATGTACAATACTAGTATCATCATTCAACGTTGGCCCCCACTATAATTCGGTTCACAGCATTTCAGTCTTCTAGGTTGGCTACCGCAGACTAGACTGCTAATACTATTCTGTATATCGACGAGAAGTACCCCCGCGACGAGCTTTGAACCCGCGACAGACTCGCAGGCCTCGACCACGCTTAGACAACCGTAGGACTAGCTAAGAAAGAGGAACTACAGTACCACCTTCGTAAGAAGACGATGCCGAACATCCTTCCACATTGAAACTGTGGACGTCGGTATTTTCCTTGCCCATAGTCTGTATTTTATACTGATCAGACCTCACTCTCATCGCTGCGACTATTATGGAAGCCTAACGAGTAACCAACCAATTTAAGACTACTAAGGATACAACATGATACTCTTCCATATACTTAGTTATAGCGGCTAGTTATTTTAATATATTATATTATTATTATTCTATTATTGTTATTCTTCTTTTTGTAGTCATTACATCAAGTTAATTCCACAAATTGGTGAGCGTCACGATAAATATAGATTAATTTGAACCACGCGGAGGTTAGATTTTACGTTCCTTTCATTTAATGAGGAAAGATCTAGCTAGCTACCCACGAGAAGCTATTTCGATCCATCGTGATGACATTCCTGTCAATCATATCATGCCATAGGTTTCCTCCCTCCCATACCTGTCCGTTCCCCATGCTAGCAAGTAAGAATGCATGCAAATCTTCGATCCGTCCCTTCCCCCCAGTATTCATTCGTGAAAAATCATCGCTAGGTGTTTAGGTCGAGTGAAGAGTCAAGTGAAGAGTGTCAAATGGCTGGGTGCATTTAGTGCGCAGATCTAGCGCCCATGCTGTCGTTCTTGGGGCCTTGTCGATCTCCAAACTGTGCGGGAAACAAACATTATCAACATTTGTTCTCAAAAAATAGAAGAAGGGTAAGATGGTAGCGGTAGAGGGTAGGAAGCGGGATATGGATAAGGAAAGCATACCTCGGACTCTTGCAGAGTTCCCTTCTCAAGAATTTGCTTGATGACCTCATCCTCATTGGCGGTGCCGAATTCATTCTCCAGTGCTTGCTTCGATGCACCGTCATAGGCGCCTTGGGCTCCATGCCTATTTGTGTTGATGTCAGTATTATAATCATCATCTTCAAAGATTGAACAGGGAGGCTTGTGTTGGAATTGTGATCCATAGCCTTGCAGCCAAAAGTTGAGCGAACGGGAGGGTTTGAAATTGATAATGGAGGGAAGATTTGCAAGATGGAGAAGATGTGAAAGATGGAAAGAAAGCGTAAGGGAGCTTACTTATGGGTAATGAAGATCTTGAACGAGCTCACGAAGTGAGCGAGAGGGATGCTCTTGTCGGTCTTCCATTTCTGGGCGGTGGGGAGGTCATCGACGAACACGATGAAGTCTTCATCCTTGCCCTGGTAGTGGGACTTGACTTGCTTTGCTTCTCCGCGCGTCATCTTGTTGAATTTGGATGATTGAGTTGGTTGTGGGTTTGGTTTGTGATTTGGATTGAGTTGATGGAAAGTGTGGAATGAGGGGTTGTTTGCTTAGTATTTGCAGTAGTGGAAACTAATATCAAAGTCGCAACTTGGAAAATTGTCTTGCAAGGGGTATCTCAATGTAGTTTTTGTGTATGGAGAAGTAGTATGAATGAAGATCAAGATGATTTTAAGGGACAGAGAAGAGGTTTTGTAGCTAGGCAGAGGTGGTGTCGATCATGAGCTGATAGACGGGTTCCTGGCGTGCTTTGCCTTCTCGACGTCATTTTACAGGGGTCCCCGCTCACGCGACAGTGCTCGTCAGCTGTGGAGTTACTTTTCTTATTCTTATGAAGTCCATTTTTACCTTGGGTTTAGAACTTTGCTGGGTCAGGGAATGCGGGATTCTCCCGGATTCTAAAGGGGGTATTTGGACAGATGTTTGTTTTGAGTTGTGGAGTGAAGATCGCGAGAGGGCTCGGGGGGTTAGTACGTCATGTTTGGGGGTTGAGGATTTTGAGGCTGGTGGGGTCAAAGCTTTAAATGAATCACATTCCAGATGGAACTTCTTGGATGGCATATGATATTTGATTGTTGCTAAATGGCAATGTGTTAAGTGGCAAGTTTAGCAAATATCTCTTGTACAGCGTTATGCTCTTAGTGTGTCGTTCAGTTAATATCTCAAATTTCGCACATTTAATCCACGAGGAACTCCAGCTCCCAGAAAGCTATGACATCCTCTGCAACTTGCGGCGCCGAGTCAGAAAACCATTGTCTGAGGCCAATTTGTCCATCCTGAGTCGTCGCTGCTTGTGAGAGTTCTGGAATACTGTGTACCAGATCGCTGATAACATTGCGGGCATGCTCTGGAATGGGAGGATTATTTGAGCAGTAAGGCAGCAAGGTCATGACAGGATTCGGTCGATGCATTGAAGCTGCTGCTGATAGGCTAGCGAAGAGTTGTTTTTGGAAGGTAGAGAGTGTCGTTTGTAGTGTGGAGATCGTGGCTAGTGGAATTATCGGGATATCGAGGTTAGAGATGCTATTGAAGTTAATCGAAGCATCCGTTGTTTTGTTTTGTGAAACCTTACTTCAGTTGTAGCTCCATGAAAGTCGATGTCGCATTCCCTTGGGGTGATTTTTCTTGAAGCAAGAAAATGACACCAACATTCCTGCCACCAAACTTGTGGTAGAGTCGTTCGATTCGAGCAATTGCATTCGTAGAAGGATTCATATTGTGAGCAGACAGAAGAATAAATTTAAACATGTCTATGTTGCTCTTTCGATTTGGTTGCGGTACTGGTATTTCCATATCATGACTTTCGGGATTGCCTTCTGCTGCTTGTAAGCGATTTGAAGCGCGTTGATGCGAGCAAGGCCTACCTCTCCACTTTGGGTCCTGCAGGGAGAGCAGTATATTTGGAAGGTCGGAGAATGCTGGCCGCTTTCGAAGAGAGGAGCAGAACATGTTGATTTGACTGAAGGATGATTCTCTCGAACGTGTACAAGTGCTGCACTAAATAAAACTCGTAAGGCTTGAAGGGAACCATTCGTTCGATGCCAAATTCTAAGAGGAAGAATAAGTTCCTTCAAAGACGACCATACACGGCTTGGAGATTTATATTTTCATTCTTTTGTAGAGTAGAATGTACATGCATGAAGAGCAGAATTCTATGCGCTGCCACAATTTGAGGCTAGCACAAGCGAATCTCCTAATGAGAGACTCACTACTTCGAGACTTTTGGAGAGTTGTGTCTAATCAACTGATCATACAAATCGCAGCTCTGCTGTTCGCAGGACTTTGTCTTCGTGCCTCTATTCTGAAGAAATGCGCCATGCCCTTAAAATCATTATACAGGTTCGGCCTAACCAAGATCAATACTGGTCTCATGCTAGGTCAAGACAGTGATAGAGACTTCTTCTTGCCACTTGCTTTCCGCATCTCTTCTATAGCTTGCTCCAGAGTCTCTACCCGGTCCTTTTGCTCCTTTTCGGTTTCTTCTAATTCCTTCTCCCTGGCATCCAATTCCTCGAGCTTCCTGTTCAATTCTGCAATCTTCTCGGCGTTTGAATCTGGCTTGCCTTTCGCCCGCAAGTATTCGTACAAGATCAGACCACCAGCAACCAAAAGAATGAAAGAATCTCCAATAACGTCTGCAAATAGGTCCACTGCTTTCGCTTCTGGTAAAGGACGAAATTTCCGCTTCCAAATGCTTGTTGAAGCCTCCTTGTGTGCAGCTTTGTCCTTCGCAGCTTGCTTCTCCTTCTGTACTTCGTCGTGCCTCATTTGTTCCTCTGTCTTCACTGTGGGAGCTTCAGCTTTTTCCTTGGCTCGTTTCTCGGCAGCTTTGTCTCGTAGGAGTGTGACTGCCATTCGCATGTTGATTTGATGCATAGTCTGGCCGTATCTGGCAGCAATCGTTCGGAACTTCGGGTGGTCATGAGCCTGGACTTTAATCCAATTCTGCAATACATCAGCGGCAAATCACAAGATATTAAACGACAAATGCTTACCGCGCCATATTTAGAGATGTGCCTCACGAAAAGAGAGGCGAACTTGAACAATGGAAGAGGGACCATGCTGAGGATTGGAGGAAACTGATGCAACCCTACTCGTCGCGACCAATTATGTTCAAATCTACAAGAAAGATCATGGATTCAAAGACACAGGCGCACAGCGACTGCTTCCCATGTCTATCGACCGTAGAATATATCACCTTGATTGGAGCATTGTGGTGTTTAGTAGGCAATTTTGTGGAGGTAGGCAGTCATTTAGATGTTGACGGAGACATGTATCGCCGATGCCGGTGCCGCGGTTGCTGTGCCAAAAATGTGACCCACTTCAAACTATGTTTACTATCGCGATCACAGAAAGGGCTTCAGGTAATCAGCAAAATTCAACGATCTCGACTTTACTGACATCCCGTCACCTTCTCAATGCCGGATTCGCGTTCGACTCTCGGCTCTTGATAAATTGTCAAGGGTTTCTTCGCACAAAAAATCTGTAAGCTACACATTTCATCTACAAACCCCAACGTCGTCCCTCATGAGATGGCTCTCCAGGATATCCGTTCTCTCGAGGGATGGTATTCTAGAGGCCAAGAATGCGTACCTCCGTCCATTATCAGGGAAATGCAAAGAAGATGCGGTCTTAAGGAATGGTCTGCGCTTTACCGCGACATCAACTATCTCAAGTTCTTGATCCGTGTGCCAGTACCATGGATCGACGAGATCCTCTATACCCGAATACAACGAATTTGCACCGATCTACCTTCAGAAGTTATCGAAGTGCTAGGGCGCATCCTCTGTCAGACATTAGAAGTGCCTCGGGACTGTACCCGAACATTATTACCTGGTCAAAGCCACAACCTAATATTCTTTACTAACTATCGTGTAATGCAGGTCTATTGTGCTCACACAACATCAGAGCACGAAAGGATCAAGAAATTGGTCATAGAAGATCTCCAATTTAACTCAAGACACTACGATTCATCGGAGATATCCCCATACCATAAAGTCACGGACCCTCTGTTCTACCGGGTCAGCGAATATCTTGCCTGGAATTGCATCTTCCCTGAAGGCATAGACATGGAAGCTTTATCGCCACGAGATCCTAATGCCCATGTTAGGGCCAAGAAGGAAACTATGAAATCCAAGCCTCCTGCAGCCAAAGCGACAGGAAAGGAGAAGGATCACCCTCCACCACCTCCAGAGGAAGTTCAGGAACCAGCCAGCTCAGACCGGAGAGATGGTGCCACATACAGAATGGGTCGCTGCCTTGGCAAGGGTGGCTTTGCTATATGCTACGAAGGTCAACTTGCTGGAACTAAGCAGAGGTATGCTTTGAAGATCGTCAAGAGTCACATGCCACAAAAGAAGATGGAGCAGAAGGTATGTTAACTATAGACACATTTGCTACTTAGTTACTAACGAACTTCATAGTTTCAAACGGAACTTCAGATCCATTCAAAAATGCGACATGCCAACATCGTCCAGTTCCATCGTGCTTTCTCCTTTAATAAATGCACATTCATTGTGTTAGAGCTCTGTCCAAATGGGTCCTTGATGGATATGGTCAAGAAGCGAAAGTATGTCACAGAGCCAGAAGTGCGGTACTGGACTGTGCAAATGGCCGGTGCCATCAAGTACATGCATTCAAAAGGCATTATTCACAGAGATCTCAAGATGGGCAATGTTTTCTTAGATAAGGATATGAATGTCAAGGTGGGCGATTTTGGTCTTGCAGCTTTGCTTGTCACTGGTAAAGACTGGCAAGCCCATCGACGCACTACTTTGTGTGGGACTCCGAACTACATTGCCCCTGAAATTCTGGCCAAGGATAAAGGAGGCCACGATCATGCAGTTGACATTTGGAGCTTGGGCATCATCATGTGAGAATTGATACTCTATCTCTTCTTTTCTTGCTAACGGATATTAGTTTCGCATTACTGACCGGAAAGCCTCCATTCCAATCAGCTACGGCAGATGAGATATACAGAAGAGCTCGTGAATTAGAGTACGACTGGCCAAAGTTGGATACCTCTGAGAACTACATATCGGATGAGACCAAGGATCTGGTAGCGACCCTGCTGCAAGCCCCAGAGAAGCGACCTGATCCCGACACGATTGTGCAACATCCGTTCTTTACCTGTGGATGGGTACCGCAAGCGGAAGAGATGACACCAACACTACGTGAGAGGCATCCAGATCCCACCCAATTCTTGTCTATTGGTGCTCGAGCTGGAAGAACAAATCTCTACAGCAGAAACCTCAAAAAGCTGTGCATCAAGTGCGAGGTCGGTCTATGGAATTCTGATAACAAGCATCACACCAGCACTTATCGAGAAGTAGCCGAGGAGGAGAAGGCGGGTCTTACCCCCATAGTTCCACTTTCTGAGGATGTGGTGTATCGTCCGTTCAGTGAATGGCTACAAGAGCAAGCACAGCTAGAAGTCGAACATGCCCAAAGAGTACGCCTACCCGAAGAAAGCATCGAGAGACCCCTATCACCGGAACCCAAGAAGATCAAGACGAATGAGGCAGCTACCAGTAGACCATCAACACAGAGCTTTGCTGCGCAACAAAGAGCAAGACCATCAGCACCAGCATCTAGCGTTCCTACACGCATGGCCAAGACTCGGCAACCCTCTCAGGAGTCAAGTTCACGTGGTCTCCTAAGCCTCCCGACCCGTATTTCTAAGTCTCGAAAGGTTGAGACAAAACTCTCAGAGGACACTGCGGCCGTTCAGGATAGATTGGCAGCAGATATTGTCAATCAATTGAACAGTGCTGATGCTGAGAGAAAGACACAGACCATCGAGCCTACAGTCTCGCCTAGGATCAAAGAGTCAATATTCAACCCTAGAGAACAACTTGAATCGATATCTAACACGTCGTCTGATCATGTCCTTGAAGGACTTCGTCGTCTACAGTCTGAGCTAGAGCGTGTCCTCAACACTAGAACTACTGCTATCGAGACAAAGAAATCTCCGCCAGTCTACCCAATCGTTGTTAAATGGGTTGACTATACGAATAAGTATGGTCTAGGCTACGTTCTAAGCAATGGCAGTATTGGAAGCATCTTCAAAGCCTTACCTGCAGACTTCTCAGATCCTAGGAAAGGCTATGTACCCCCAACGTGCCTTGTTATCAGGGACGCCGAGAGGCATCTGCAGAACAAGAGAAATGAAGCCTACCCTGATCGGTTTGAGATTGTTCCAGTCTCAGGAGCGAACATCGAATTTTATGAAAATTGGTCAGAAAAGGGCCTAGTGCGAGGAAAGGTCAACCCCATGAATTATAAAGCCATTCATGGTCCCAATGGCGAGAGCCCAAAATTGCCAGGTGGAAAAGATGAATACGATGATAGGAAGCGTGAATTGCTGATTTTGTGGAAGAAGTTCTCCAACTACATGTACTCGTTCGGGAAGGATGGAGATTTTCCCTTTGACAATGTTTTGGCTCGCAGTTCTCAACCACCCGAGACCGTGGCAGCTGGTAACGTTGTTACCTTTTACCAACGTTGGGGCGATGTTGGCTGTTGGGCCTTCTGTGATGGTCACTTCCAGGTACAATTTCCTGCTATTGATTGTGTTTCAACCCTGTTAACCTTGCCTAGTTCAATTTCCCTGACCATACGAAAATTGTCATATCAGCTGATGGGACCTGGTGCAACTTCTATCATCTCCCATTGGAGGCTGCTCGGGACCTAGCTACAAAAGGCGAGATCCCAGTCAATGGACTGGACGACCGCGGCATGCTTTCATACCCACTTCAAACTCTTCTCAATTTCATGGCTAAGCCAGGCAAGTCAACTACACGAAAGCGACCTGAGATCAATCCAATGATTCAAGGCATCCCCCAAGCCAACGACTTCCGCAGAAAGATCGAATTTGTTCGCGATGTCGTTAGAGAGTGGGTTTCAAATGGTGGGGTAGGCAATAGTGACATGACACCAGAACGGCGTCTGAAGTTCAAGGGCTTCAGAGAGACCGAAAATGTTAAGATCCCAATGAAGCACGTCTGGACAACCGTGGGAGCAAGAAATGGTGATGAGAGGAGAGTCGCATGGTTCAACCCGAAGAAACCAGATGAGATCGTCCAAGACATCAAGGCTTGATGTCTTTCTTGTTTCTAGGCACTTGGGCTACGAAGCAGACTGGTCATCCAATGCTTCGATCAACGGCTCTGGCATTTCTACGGAGCGAGCAAGGAGTTTTTCCGGCATTATTTCGAAGCAGAATGATTGTAAGAGTTACTTCACTGACTAGGCGTTTTTGGTCAAGGTCCTTGGCTCAGGACCTTTTTACATGCATGCATAGCATTATGCGTTAAGGCGTTAGAGGCTTTCCCTCTGATATTACGCCTACAACTGGAGTTCAGCGACTGCTTTGATTTTCTTTCCCTGCTGAAGCTTCATCAGCTTTACAGCTTTCTGCGCTTCGAATATGATGGGATGAAGAAGATGAGCTGCATTATTGCGTATTCGTATCTTAAGCATAGCTGAGCATAAGCGAGGGGCGTTGCTGAAGCTTCTTTTACCTACTTAGAGCGAAATTCAGAGATATCTTTTCATGTCTTCAATGTCTTCCTTGATCGTGATACTGAATAGGAATTTGAATATGTGACTGAGTGAGGCTAAATTCTTCCCTATATACTTGTCGCCTATTGTATAAGATGACTCGTTTGCCCGACCATCCATCCATCCTTTTCAACCAGTGCCTTTTCCAAACGTCGTGTTATAGACTCTAAGCTAAGATGATGCGCAACTAGATGCTACGCTACCCTCTCCTAAAGCCCGAGAAAAGAAGCTTTGCTGTTCAGTAGAAATGTGAATATCTAACCTGCCTCCCACAATATGAAAGCTATTCCTACTAGGACTAGACCAGAGACTATGGTAAGATCTTACGTTCTAAGCATTGTTAGCTGGGAAAAGAAAATCCATTCTAGATTTCAATTGATATCGTTATAGCTTCATTTAGAGAGAAAATTCCCATAATATTCTGCGTCTTCCTCATCCTCAAATTTAAATTTCCGTTTAGATAGATTTCGCCATCTTCAGCTAGATGAGGGTTTCTCCAGAAAAGGAGGAGATTAATTTACTGTGCAGCAGTATGTAGAATAGCGGTGGTGTTGCTAGCCTTCGAATTTATGAGAGATCTTTGGCTTGGATTATTTGGGATAAATTAGAGGAAGAGGGAACGTTTTGGTTCGTTTTAGATGGATCATGGATGGTATGGATTACCGGTAGTTGAACGACTGTTTGGAGTGTGAAGAAAAGGCGCGAAGACTTGAAGGAGGCTTAGGTAGGTAGGTAGGTAGGTAGTTGGTAATGTTACATTTGAGACTTATGGAAGAATGATGTAGGAAAGCAGTGTTAGACAAGGAGGTACGCTCACAGGACCATTAAAAAGAACAAGTCAGATCTCTATATCTCAACATCATTACTCTTCATTAATTATCTCAGTCTCTCTTTTGGCTCATCTTCTTCTCTTTCTCTATCACAGGTGGCAGGGACGTCAATCTTTCATTCCATCATGCTATGCATCTTGTTCCCAACCCAACAACCGAACCATGCATGCATTCTATGAAGAAGGTTGAAGTCGAGAAAAACAACGCCTGTGATGATGCCCAAATCAAGGATGCTCCTTCCCAGACATGCAAAATGCAAAGACGAGATGTGGACCCGAGCCTGGTGTGACGCGGTCGCAATATATACAATGACATTAACACTCCTTTTTGTGGAGTTCTTTCTTCTTTCCGTTCAAGCTTCGACTCCGTTGAACGCCTTTTCCTCTTTCAGGACATTGTTTCTGGCGAGGCGTCCTTATTATACCTCGCAATCGAGATTAGTAGACTGTCAGTAAGCCGGCTTCTCACATGACAATGCAGTCTTTGTCGTTGTGGCCAGTCTTCTCACTTCCACTCCCACTCTTCTTTATCTTTCCATTCTTCGGGGCTGCTACGTCCATAGGCGTCCCTCCACTTGCAGCAGCTCGAATAGCAGCTAATCGGAGCTTGGCACGGTCATCACCTGCTTCTGCGGCTTTGACATACCACACATTAGCTTCGAGGGGATCGCGACGACAACCGATGCCCATCTCGGTGAAGTAACCAACGGCATACTCAGCTTTTGTAAGACCTTGGATTTGGTTAGTTAATGTTAGGATATAGGAGACTAATTGACTGACCACACTCTGCTGCTTGACGCGCCCACTCGTATGCCTCATTCTCATCCTTCTCGAGAACAGGGGGCGCGCCAACCATATACCAGGCACATAACGCCATCATTGCTGCTGGGTGTCCCCTCTGTGCTGCTCCGGTGTAAAAGTGGACGCTCAAAGCTGGATCTCTTGGACAAGACAGCTTTCCGTGCTCGTATGCATCACCTAATCTGTAACAAGCTTCCGCATGTCCCAAATCTGCAGCTTGGGTGAAAAGTTGAGCGGCATAAACCTCATCCCGGAAAATATCGTCTCCGTATCCAGTCTCATATAATAGACCAAGATGATATGGAGCTGCATTATATTGCATATCTGCGGACTCAGTCGCTCTCTTCAACCATTTCAAGCCCTCTCGATACTTGTTCAGACCAAGGTCACCAGACAAGCAAGCTCGGCCAAGACGGGTCATTGCACCAGGATGGTTTTTGGAAGCCGATTGTCTGTAGAATTGAACCGCCTTGGCAGCGTCTTTCCTGCATCCCCATCCAAATTCATAACACAAGGCTGCTCGGTACCCTGATTCTGCATGACCATGCTTGCTGGCAGCGATGAAAAGGGGGAAAGCTGTGTTGTAGTCTTCCTTTCCCTTACTGAATAACCCAGATGTATATCCATCGGCAAGATAGTATTGTGCAAACGGATAGCTTCGGTCTGCCAATTTCTGTAATATGTGTTTTGCTTCTGTGAGCAGTTCTTGTGGTGATGACTGTTGCTTTTCGATATAAGGACTATCCAGGTCTCGACCTCCTTTTGGGCTTAGTTTTCTTGGCGTATTTGTTTCCTCTTGATTCAATCCGGCATCTTGAGCAGCTTGTATTAAGAAAATGGCAAATGCATATTGCGTCTCAGCGTCATTCAGCTTCTTGACGTTTTGACGATACATCTCCAATGTTTTTGCCATGCTGAGTAGTGAGGCGTTGGCACCCACGGCGGACCTTAGTTGCGAGTTGTCCAGAGATATAGGAGGAGGTGGTGCTTGCGGGTATGATACATTGGCCAAATCAACGTACGAGATTGGTCTGCTATCAGATCGACCAGAATGCGCCGAAGGTGCTCGATTGCCCCAGTTTGGCGATCCTGGCAGTCCAGGAGAGCGACCTCGAGGTCCCATGTCAGAATAAGCTGACATTGGTCGCTGGATTGAGCTTCTCATAGCTAGCTGTGATGTTGGCGTGAGATGACGATTGATCGATTGTCCTACCTCTACTAGATCTGGCGTACTGGGACTCTGCAGGCCAGGTCTGCGTATCTGACCATTCCCGCCGTCAGAGTGATGCGATTGATGATGGTATTGAAATCGGGGTACTGGCATATTTGGAGGATCATTTTCATCGATACGTTCAGGATAGCGTCTCGAGGTAGGGTGATTCGTCGACGACCCATTTGACGGAGACCTCGAGCTTGAACTGTCTCCGGGAGATGTAACTGCTGGCTGTGGTCTCTGTACGTTTGCGTTTGGATTTGGTCGGTATGGCATCTCTAGAGTCAGAGGCATTCCGGGCTCGTATCGTTCCGGCTCAAATTGTTCCGATTCCCTTGATATCTGGCTTTCCCGTCCATTCCCATCTTCAATGACAGCAACCGACGCCTTCGGGGGCCAATCTCCTGACTGCACGTTGACTCGGACTGGAGACATGGGCGCTCCGTGAATCCGGCCTGTGGAGGGTATGGGGATGGTCGGCAACGGTTTCCGGCTATCGTTTCCGATATTTTCTTTGAACTCGCCGTCTTCATAATATTTTGGCGGAGAAACAGGAGGGGGTAGCGGTTTCCTGTTGAGAGACTCAGGGGATGATTGGGTTGCCATGGTGTTGTGTGGCTGGAGAGAAAGATCCTGCTAGAGGTGAAGGGTTCGGGATTCCGGGTTGAGAAACTGTCACTATTGCTGACCTATAACTCTCCCCCACTTCTCTATCAACTGCTTGCGAAATCCGTCTGCCACTTTGTATCGTAAGACGGTAGTTTGTGGGACCAGCGGGGTAGAGCCTCGTAGGCTAGAAAGGATTTGATGCAAAACCGCTTTTTGCTAGGATGTGGAAACGAATGTCGAGGCTGTATGCAGCTAGATTTGTTTGGGAGTCTGAGCGGTGAGGCAGAAGAATCAGTAACTGTCCTGGAGAAAAGATCTCAGATGCCGTCGAAAGAAATGGTAGGTTTGTTTCCCACACGAATCGCGAATGTCTTACCGGTGAACTCCGTGGCCGTACCAAGTACGGGTCTGTCTCTACCTCGAAGGCTGCCAATCTTCTCGGCTTCTTGGGGGCAAACTGTTGTCTGACGTTGGCAGACGAACACCCGTATTGAGACGCCTTGTGAGATGTTGTTGAGGGCGAAGCTGAGAGAAGTGTTGCTGTCTAGTGGGCGCTGAATACCAGCTGTTTCACGTAGCTAACAAATTGTTAGCGATCAACACCCCTGTAGAGAACCCTTGCCAACACTGAGAATTATGTACCTGCGGCAGTCGCTGTCCTTTCAGACACCTTGGAAACCTGCAGCCGTGAAGATGACGACACGACCTCCGCGCAACTGAGATGACCTCGTTACCACGTTTTTCTTGGTGGTTATGATCAGGGCGAATGTGTATTCTGAACGGTCGCCTCTGCTGAGTTGCTCGTCGTGAGGCTGTCTGCGTCGCTGGAGGGCCGCCCTGGAATGCGGGTATGCAGGAATGTACAGACCTGCGGATTCAGCACGTCAGACTGTGCTTTATTGGGATCATTGAACATGCTCGTACCACTGGTTGTTGTTCCTTTGTTCCTGCGAGGCACTGCAGCACCCACCAAAAGATCCCCTGCTGCAGATACAGCTTCTTACGGGTCGACGCTGCTGGCCTCGTCCAAATGCAGTGGAGTGCGACCGCGGGGGGAGACGGACCTTCGATTCGAGAAGACCTGGAAGACCCTGAGCGATGAACTGATTTCCGCGACTGCCTGCCGGTTCCGAAGCTGCCGCAGCTCGAGGGGGAGGGGTCGTCGTCGCGAAATGATTGAAAGACAATAATCTCCGGCCCTAAATGCAAAGAAGCTTTTGAAATGCCTGGGGATTTTAATGAGGAGAATATAAATTGTTGATGAAGCTCGCCTCGAGCAAAGGAGGTTTGGGCAAGGACGGAGGTACAGGGCTGTTCAGGTTGAAAGGGAAACGGATGTGCATGCACGAAAGACAAGCAGTTCAGCCGTATGCGGGAGGAAAGCGGACTCTCGCCCTGGTTGAATAGGTTCTAAATCACCGGACGCAGGTCAAAAATGACACGAGAAGACCGTGAAAAAGCTCGGGTCGTATTCTGGTTGGGAACGTGGTCACAAAATCCCAAAAAGGAAGTCGCGGCATCCGCTTTTCAATATCAGATCTCTCCCAGCGTGCACAAGTCCCAAAGCAGAACAGGAGTAAAAGTGAAAATGTTTATTTTGACAACCCGCTACTGAGAGCTGGCGCCCGGATCTAATGTTGTCGGGTCAGCCGGCGTGAAGTAGTGCTTCACGGCGCATGCAATCTGTTTCCAAACTCCCGGTGTGCTGGGAACTGTAGCCAGCGCGGCGCTGTACATACTGCCTAACCTTAACTTTGATCCTCAAGCACGTGTGACATGCATCGTGGGTTTTCACCCGCATTGTGCTCCTTCGAGGCCTCGAGGCCGACTCTCATTCAGTGACTTCTCACTAACAGCACATCCTACTGAAAGATCGTTGAAAAGTGACTCGGAAGTCGGCTGTACTAGAATATACGTCACTGGCAACCTGTCAGTGACAGGTTGCCAGTTTTGATACGAGATGGAATCTGCGTTAACGAGGCCCCCGCCGTTAAGTCGGAAGACTAATAACTGATCTGCATTAGGGAAGATGCAGATTGGTAAGAACTTCGAAGTCATGGTGGAGGTAGTGCAGTACTGATGGCTCCCACCAGTAGCTCCTCATCTTGTTGACATGCCAAAAATAATTGGACAGAGAAAAGGGGCTGGTCATGATTCATGAAGGATAGGAGCCTCGCCTCCCAGTCTGTCTGCCCAATACCCAAAGTCAAAATCCAGGGTCTTACGGGATCGTTTCTTCGTTGATTTGGCTCCGCCGCAGGTAAACTCTTGGCCTCGTCAGAAACGACCCGGTAGGGTCCAGCACAGAACGCTGCTCTGCTTGACATACGAGGTAGAACCTTGAAACTTGTTGCATCAAACAGATACTTTGGATGTTTCTGAGGCTTGGAAGCTTCTTGGAACGCACATCATCCGAAACCCCACACTTCCATCATATCTCTGAGGCTCAAAGACTGCATTGCCGGTGATGTTCTGACGTCGAGACCCAATCGCGAGTGTTGGTGATGTTTGAAGTTCTCCAAGCTGCCACACTTGCTGGGGTAGATCTTTTGAGGCTGTGGGTATCTGAAACTGGGGACCGAGGATCATAGGCGCCTTTGCCGGGCCACATGACTGTGCAGCAATTGAAACTGTACCGTCTACGGCTTGCCTAGGCCATCGCATCTATCTGTGAAGATCTCTGAATGTCGCTCTCCATCTTGATGGTGATGATGTGATCCCGACGCAGGTTAAGTGCTCGATGACAGACCGAGCCGATTTTCGACAGTTCGTCCCCAGACATTTTTCTCGACGCCACGCATGAGACGCTGAACGCCTCAACTTGGATCCCTCGTATTACGGTTGACCAGTCAGGGTATCCTATTCCAAAACGGGAGTGCGGCGCCGATGATGTGAAGAAGATCGGGAGAAGCGTCAAGATGCACCAAGATGTACTTCGTTACTTCGTACCCTCGTATCGTAGGGCGCCAGCACTCAACACATCTCGTGTGAAGTGGTGAGCTCGTGATGAGAATCCGTTTCGGTTTGCCCTCGACCCCTATTCTTACTGCAGGGCGCGAGCCTAAGAGAATAGGCAGGAGAAGGTACTTCGTACACCAGACACCAGGTCCTAACAGACTGCTGCCAGTGCCAGTGCCAGGAGAAAAAGGGAAAAACGGCTTTGCGCCAAATCGCCCTAGAAACGTATTTTTAGTGCTTTTGCCTCTCGCCGGACAAGCGATCGATCCCCCATCCGGGACGAGTGGGTCTTGCAGGCCGCCGCCCGCAAATGGGAGTCGTCCATCAACGCCCGCAGGCTGGTCCCTCCGTGGGCCAGGGGTGCCAGTCAGGCAGCCAGGCAGCCAGGCAGTCAGGCAGGTCACCACTGGCTCCAGGAGTCCAGGGGTGGTCCCACTCGCCCAAAAGCGTGAGCAGGAGGCCCAGCTGGCCAGCCAGAATTGAGACGAGAGAAGCAGGAACTCTTAACTTTATGCTCGTGCATCACTGCGTCCGAACTTCTCCATTCCTCACGAAGCCTCACCTGCATCCACATCGTCGACTGGACCGCTCCCTTCGTCCTCGTCGTCCATGTCGCATCCGTAATCTTCGGGCTTCACATTCGTTTTGAAGGCATTGTATTGCCAGTCCTGTCGCTCTTCCTGTACTTGAAACAAAATCACTATCGCTTTTTCGTTGTCGGGCCACCCTCCACTGCATCATCATCATCACCACCTCCCACCCATCTTGTCGGGAATAAAGTTGGAAAGTTGGATGTCCTCTCGACCCTACCTACTTGCTACAGTTCGACAGCCTCACTCATCTTGCCATAACTACATCGCATTCAGCTGAGAGAACGAAGGATTTCTTGCAAGGCACTGCCTTGGTCCTCGTTCCCCAAGGAACGAATCCCCGCTCACCCCCATAAACAGGGGTGCTACATTGACAACAACACTCTTTTCTTCTGTTCAACATCTTTAATCCATATCATTGTAAGTCCGAAACCTAGTTTCCAACATCTTTTCTCCGATGAGACTTTGTTGGTGCCTGCAAACACTCGTTTGCTGGAGTTGACGCGAACAAAACAATCGCATCGTTGCCCGGTGCACAGCACAGCCGCTGAAAGATTGGAGCGAGACTCAAGCAACAAATACTCGTGGAGAATCCTTTGAACACCTACTGATACTCTTCACACTTGCAGAGCCATGTCGTTACCCACACGTCCTGATTCCAACGAGTCTCCATTTCGAGAGCAAAGGCCTGCGTACCGAAATTCTCCTTCGCGGCGCCGGCAACCACAAGATGAAGAGACAGGCTACTTCTCTACCGTACGAGCCTCAGCTTCACCTTCGAGACACCAACATGGGCCATCAAAATCCTCCTTCGCAGAGACTCTACCAGCGCCGCTCACACCTTCACCTACAACAGAGCCCCTAGCTCCAGTCCCGTCTACCGATCGCTCAAGAACGCCAGGGGGAGATTTATCAAGGAAGAAGAGTCTGATCAAGCCAGAAAGAAGTCGGATCGACCAGAGCCATCCCAATTACCACTACAGACAACATGCTGCTAACATGAATATCCATCCTTCCACCACGGGACACGATCCAATTATGGAAGATCTTGAAGCAGATGCTGCCGCGACGGAGACATCAGGGTTGCGAAGTTCCCAAGAGGGCGAGTCTGATGTATCACCACCACCTAAAAAGAGTCGACGTGGACATGGGGCAGGTCCTGAGGAATCGGTAACAACAGAAAAGGCTGGTCTCGCTCCGCACAGAAGCAAGAAGTTGAGGAGGGACCGAACAGCAAAAATGACGAAAGAGGAGAAGGAACAGCAGAAGCAATTGGATGCCGTGAGGCCGCCAAGTTTATGGAATGTCTACTGTGCCATTGTCACCTTTTGGTGCCCAGATTTTGTCCTCAAATGCTTTGGAAAACCTGCCAAGGCCCAGCAACGGGCATGGAGAGAGAAAATGGGTTTGATCAGTATCATTCTGTTTATTATGGGCTGTGTAGGTTTCTTGACCTTCGGATTTACTCAAGTCGTTTGTGGTTCACCAGCGACTCGACTGCGGATCAATGAGGTTGGTGCGGGATACATGATTTTCCATGGAAGCGCATATTATCTATCTGGATCGTCACACCCGGCTGCTCGAGGTATCCCCGACGGTTCAAATGTCCTATACGATCTGCCGGAGAAGCATGGAGGTCAAGATGGAAGCTTTTTGTTCCAGAATGTCAATGGCAAATGCAAGGACCTTATTACATTGAGCCCGGGATCAGATGTTCCAACGAATTCAGATAAGGATCTCGCCTGGTACTTTCCATGCACGACTTTCAATCAGGACGGCTCAACTCCTCCGAACAAGACGATCCCATTTTATTTAGGTTATGCTTGTCATACTCAAGCTGCTGCTCGGGAGGCTTTTTATGGTCTTCAGAGTGCTGGTGATGTCTATTTCACCTGGGATGATATCAAGAACACTTCAAGAAACTTAATGGTTTACTCTGGAAATGTCCTTGATCTTGACTTGTTGAAGTGGTTTAATGGAACAGAAGTTCAGGTTCCAGCAGCTTTCGTTGAGCTCAGTGATCGATCAACAGCTTACAACGCGGCCGTTCACGGGAAGGACGTTACTCATTCATTCCAGAGCGCAGACGATAAGCAGATGGCTCAATGTTTTGAGCAAATCATCAAGGTTGGAACCGTCGATACCGAGACTGTTGGCTGCATTGCTTCTAAAGTCGTTCTCTACGTATCTCTCGTCTTCATCTTGTCCATCGTCGTATCCAAGTTCATCCTCGCACTACTATTCCAGTGGTTCTTCAGTCGCAAATTCGCAGCCTCTAGGACATCGCAATCTTCTGATAAGAAGAAGAGACAGCAGCAAATCGAGACGTGGTCAGATGATATCTACCGAGCACCCCCTAGGATCCCGGGAGACGTTGGAAGTACCGTTGTTGGTTCTGACAGAACAAGCAAGAGAGCAAGCACCTTCTTACCTACGACTTCTCGTTTCACGAGTCCCTATGCTGGTGATAGACATTCTCGCGTTGGCCGGGTTCAACCTACCACCATGGCAAGCCAGACCTCAACAGCTGCATTACTCCCACCCAATCCAATGTTCAAACAATCCAATGGCAGCCGAAACAGCTTCTTGCGCTCGGATTCGTACGGAAATAGTGCTGCTCAAAGTGATTACGAAGGACCAGGCCCAGCAGGATTCATTCACGAGTCAGTGGTTCCTCAACCACCCTCTGATTGGCAACCTTTCGGCTATCCTCTCGCTCATGCTATCTGTCTTGTTACTGCTTACTCTGAAGGTGAACTCGGCATCAGGACAACTCTCGACTCAATTGCTATGACAGACTACCCGAACAGCCACAAAACCATTCTTGTGGTTTGTGACGGTATCATCAAGGGCAAGGGAGAAACAATGTCAACACCCGACATCATACTCAGCATGATGAAGGACCACTCTATCATGCCAGACGAAGTGCCGGCATTTTCATACGTAGCAGTCTCCAGCGGTTCGAAGCGACACAACATGGCAAAGGTGTACTCCGGCTTCTACGATTATGGTGCGAACTCATCTGTTCCTCTGGACAGACAACAACGTGTTCCTATGATGTGCGTAGTCAAATGCGGTACCCCAGACGAAGCCACAAAAAGCAAGCCCGGAAATAGAGGAAAGCGTGACAGTCAAATCATCCTAATGTCCTTCCTACAAAAAGTCATGTTTGATGAGCGTATGACTGAGTTAGAATTCGAAATGTTCAACGGGTTATGGAAGGTCACAGGCATCTCGCCCGATTTCTACGAAGTTGTTCTCATGGTCGACGCCGATACGAAAGTGTTCCCCGATAGCTTGACCCACATGGTTTCTGCCATGGTCAAAGATCCTGAAATCATGGGTCTTTGTGGTGAGACCAAGATCGCCAACAAGCGTGCATCTTGGGTGTCAGCCATTCAAGTTTTCGAATATTTCATCTCCCATCATCTGTCGAAATCCTTCGAATCCGTGTTTGGTGGTGTCACTTGTCTTCCTGGTTGTTTCTGCATGTATAGAATCAAAGCACCAAAAGGCGGTCAGAACTATTGGGTACCGATCCTCGCCAATCCTGATGTTGTCGAGCATTATTCTGAGAATGTTGTCGATACTTTGCACAAGAAGAATTTGCTGTTGCTTGGAGAGGATCGTTATCTCTCAACACTGATGCTTCGAACTTTCCCCAAACGCAAGCAGGTGTTCGTCCCACAAGCTGTCTGCAAGACTACTGTCCCGGAAGAATTCAGCGTCCTTCTCTCCCAGAGACGTAGATGGATCAACAGTACCGTCCATAATCTCATGGAGCTTGTCCTCGTGAGAGATCTCTGCGGTACCTTCTGCTTCAGTATGCAATTCGTTGTCGGCATCGAGCTTATCGGTACCTTGGTTCTACCCGCTGCTATTGCCTTCACATTTTACGTCGGTAAGTCACACTTATTCTGTCTTTAGGTAATATTCTCTCTAACAAACTTACAGTCATCATTTCCATTGTCCGATCACCCCCACAGATCATTCCCCTCGTTCTCTTAGCCCTCATTCTTGGCCTCCCCGCTGTACTCATTGTCCTGACAGCCCACCGTTGGTCCTACGTCGTGTGGATGTTCATCTACCTCCTGTCTCTCCCAATCTGGAACTTTGTCCTCCCAACCTACGCTTTCTGGAAATTTGATGACTTCTCTTGGGGCGACACTCGTAAGACTGCCGGTGAGAAGACCAAGAAAGCAGGTATCGAATACGAAGGAGAGTTCGACAGCTCAAAGATCACGATGAAGAGATGGGGTGAGTTCGAGAAAGAGAGGAGATTGAGGAGTCAAGGTTGGGGGAGTGGGTATGGAAGCGGAGGCATGAGTAAGGAGGGCAGCCATCTTAGCAGCGGTGCTTGGCCTATGCAACAGCATCCGGGCTATGGCGATGAATACTCGGATATCTGAAAAATGAAGGAGCGCATAGCATTGAATGGATAGGAAAGGATGCATTGGGTGGTCCGCTTGTTTACCTGATTTGCACAGTTTGCTTTGGGTGAAAAAGGGATCCAGAGGGCGTTTGTTGTTTACTTGTGTCTTTTTGTGTGTATGGTATGTGTGATGGAGTGAGAGGGAGATGAGCATAAGACAGGTGTTTAGTTGGTCGATTAAAGGCCTGAAATTAATGCATAGTTTCTTCTTCGAGCACTCTTCCTTTTCTCTCTCACCATCGACCTGTGACTTTCCATGTAATCCCAAGAGGAAAATGAATATAATCCTCGGTCTGGGACATACCAGTGACTGAAGCGGCACATTTTATTTATAAACCCCAATCCACTGCAAACATAGACATACATTTTTCGACAATCATGAACTCCTCGTCTTGCCAAGAAAACCTAGAGTCTAGATGTAGGTTTATCAAGCGGGTTCATCCTCCCCACAATCAACGGATCCTTAACCGTAACCGGGAACTTCGGCAAATCCTTCTCCTTCACCCCAAAAGTAGCCGCAAGAACCTCCCTCGACATGGCCGTCGCACTCGTCCTATACCCCACATCCTGCGGCATCGGCTGATCAAAGAAAATCACAAAGTGAATCTCGTCTCCGTCCACACACTCAATCTGATGCGGATACGCAGCTGGAATGAAATAACAGTCTCCAGGCTTCAGATAATAGGTGTCGAGCGAGCCTTCCGGGTCCAGGACTGACATCCGAGCTTGCCCTTTGTGCACATAGCCCATTTCGACGGTCTCTGGGTGCCAGTGCGGTTCTCGCATTCCGTCTTCGGCGACGCGAAGCGAGTACATGGACATGTTATTCAATGCAGGCCAGAATTGAGACCGGGCTGTCCTGGCTGAACCAACGTCGCCGGTGACGGGGGGAATCATGCCTTCGATATCGAACTTGTGTCTGTTGGGTAGGTGTGCCGTGGTTGGAATGAACGGCTTGCCGTCTCGCTTGACGATGTATTTTGGAGACATGTTCCGAGTTAACTTTGAGAAGTGCGAAGAGGCGAGGTCGTAGGTGTTTCCGAGCACGGAATCGGTCATGGCGCCGAAACTGGCGTGGAGAGAGAAGTCCTTGGGGTGCTCGTGTCGGAAGGCGATGATGAATATGGCTTCTGAGGAACCGATGTTCTCGATGTGGTGTAAGGAGCCGGATTCGATGTGGAACATCTCTCCGCTTGAGATGGTGAAGCTGGAGAACTCGTTTCCGTTGCCGAGGACGGATACTAGGGTTTGGCCGCTGATGCAGTATGAGAGTTCGTTGCAGTTGGCGTGCCAGTGTGGCTCTCGAATTGAGCCAGGGGCGAGAACGAGACGTTTGATAGAGAGGTTTTTGAGAATGGGGAGTTCGTCTCCTGTGATTCTGCGCATGGAACCTAGTTCGGTGTCGTAATATGGCTTGGCATTCAGAAGAGAGACGGCATGCTTGGAGTGTGGAACCATCATGTTGAACAGACAGGTTCTTGATAACGAGGCTGATTGAAGTGTGGGGACCGAGATAGAGATGACAAGGCAGGGCAGACGCTTTATATAATCTAATTCTCGGTACTAGCGAGATATATAGGAATCACAAACAGGTCAAAATCATTCACGTATGTCAACATCCCGCCCTACTCAGCTAGGGATGGAACATCTCGGGACATCGGCTTCAGAAAAGAGCTCACGGAGTCACAAAACCCATTCCAGCTAAGTAAGCACACTTATGCACTTGATTACCCACAGGAAAAGCTTGTTCATAGGCATCTAGCCCACAAGAATGCAGCCTTGTGAGATTAAAACAGAATTATGGGGGTTGAATTCGCAATCTCGGGATCTCGGAGTATTTGTAGCTCGTTCCGCGAAATCCTATTGGGCAATTGACATACTCGTTGAGCTCTAAACAAGATATAGCATATGTATGACGATTTCAAAGAGAAAGGCTGGGACGTCAGAAGTGATGGGCGAGATGCTTCCATAAGAGAAGACGCCAGCTAGGTAATATGAAGACAAGCCCAGTCACGTGCATTGCTAGCGCCGAATCAGGTGCTGCTTCTATTCAGATTTCTCATGTCTCAACCTGATCTCATAACATCCTAGCTCAAGCATCATATGTTGTTTCTATAATGACCACTGGATTATGAGTCGAAGGAAGGTGTCTGACTGTTCACACGAGGCTCCAATTACCTTCGGAGGGGCATACTCGATGTATCTTTTAGATTGCATGAGCTACTCGCAGTGCACGAAGTTGTCAAACAAAGACTTGCTCAATTATTATGATTTTTACCAGATTTATCTCGACTAACGCATGCTGCATTGTTTTGAGGATATATTGATTTGTGGCAGGACTAGGGTATCATCTCGAATCCTCGATACAAGTTTTCAATTCCCTTTCCTTCGAAATTTTGCCTGGGTTTCGTGCTTGTGATTTATGGTTTTTCTTCTGTTAATATTTATTTAAATCGCGTGCTATTTGTTGTAGTTCGAGAATGAGGCCGAGTTGAGCATAAAGTTCATGGTCAAATTATACTCGCTGAGGACTCATCCATAATCAAAGTCTTTCCCTGCTCGAACAGCAGCTCGGAAATAACAAGATGCGCCTTTGGCAATATTGTGACTTCATGGAACAAGATAACGCTTGATTGATACGAGATATGTCACGCCTGAATGTGCATCCGCTCCGGTCACTCTATGGGCTTAGCTTTGTCACTCCTACTGTGATTGTTCCTTATAAATTAAAATAAGCGATTTGTTTGTAACTTATTGTATAATAGCTCAGTTGGCAGCAAACCTTATAGACATGTACCTTCCAATTGGTTGCTCTCGGTCTTAGAGTTTACTTGAAATACGAACGACTGTCTATTATCAATAGCCCCTTTAAAATCTGTACTAGTTACTGGTTTCTATGAGTTGTCAGCTTGCTGGCAACTTTGAGTTTTGTTTTTTTATTTTGTTATTTTTTTTATATCTTCGGTACTAGTTCGATTTTTTTAAGCGAGATTCCTTGCTGTGGATGCACAATTTGATCTGCGAGCAATTCGCTAACTTGGCTAACATCAACTTGAAGTGACTACCTTTATAGGAACGAGGGTTTGAATTAGTGGGAAAGATAACATGTTAAGCATGGATAATATGGTCAATAAATCAGAGAGCGAAAATACGCAGGCGTTGTGAGGGAGGGTAGAAGATTCGATGATGCCAAGATCGAAATTGGCGGTGGAGAAAAGCGGGTGAGTTTCAACGGCACATTGTTTGTAGTAAGACACTCATTCTCTTTCAACTTCCAAGTGTCAAGTCTGTTTGTGCACATAAGTCTGCTCGGTATGTAGCCAAGGTCAAGCACGATCTCCACTATTGTACGACTCTGACACAAGAATTGAGCGCAGCTGTCGCGCGATCTTGGCAGAGAATGAAATATGGAAACCACATCATCCTCGGTTAGGGATAAAAGTCTGCCAAGTAGGTATGTACTGTGTTTACTTATTATTTTCCTGAACGCGTTCTTTGAGCCAGCTGGTTGCTGCAAGTTGCATGGCGCGGAGAAGGTTGCACCCCGCAGAAACCCCCGATTTTTCCGAGCCCGTCAGCTTCTGAATTGCTACATGCTAACATCTCAACCAACTAATTCCTCCAAGATGAAGATATTAGACCAACTATGAGGCTGAGCTGGTCATATCAAGTTCGTTGCCGTCTCGGTCTCGTCGTGGACCCGTCCTCCGCAGCACCCTCTCCAGCACGGCTGAAATCACACAGTCACTCACTTGGCAAATGGGCTATCTTCAAAGCTAAAGATAGACGGAAAGAGCTCTATTGAATAAGTCTGCTTGACGGACAGCGGGTCGTTCAAGAGGGGTTTTGACAACGGCGGCGACCAGCAACTCGAAGCCTGAGAATGTTACTGAGAGGAGTTCGCCTAGGCTTCAGAATGACGATGACGAGCAAGAGGAGAATGTGGTTGATGAAGCGGACTCGGACAATTACTCCTATGGGTCAAAAAGTCTCTTCAAGGAGCCATTCTTGTCTCCCAGACAAGGCATTGACTTTCTCACAGCAAATCAGCACCTGAGTTATCGATCGAGAAAGCGAGGTGAGCACATACTGTGATTGAGAGGATCGGGATATTTCATCAATACCAACCTCTACCTTATACGACCCAACCATACGAGAGTCTTGAGATAGAACAATGCCTGGCTACAATTCGCAGATTATCGAAGAACGCCTAAATGACAAGACTGCTGGGCCAGGCTGCTATTTCTTTGACGGCTCCAAAAGTATGTCACATCCACCCTTTTAACATCTGTGCCATGATCTGTATTCTTGATCCTAACTCCACTCCCAGACGAAGCCATCAAAATCCTTGATCATGACGGGAGCGAAATCGAGGCTACAAGAGAGCTCGCAGAAAGAAACAAATTTCTTGAGAATAGAGTTGTGAAGCTTCGACGACGTGTTGCGAACCTCGAGTACGTGGTGGCTTCTAGAGGTAAATCTAAGTCTTTGAATGGTTGATGGACTTTGAAGTAGGGTAGTGATGGTTGGGGCAATGAAAGATTGTTGGAATAAATCGACGACATGCAACCTCTCATCTCGTGAAGATGCATATAGCCCCAATTTCCGAGTCGAGATGGAGGATCTTCCAAATCAACAAGATGGAAGTAATGCATTCGGCAATATGCTTCCCTCGAATCAATGATGAACCAAGGCTCATTACTCTCCATGACGACTGTCTCTATCTTATTTCTCAATCTTCCTGCAACATCTCTCGAGTTCCAAAGTCTCGGATAGTCATAACATCCTTGGGTGACCAAACCAATCGATGTAATATAGATTTCTGAATGGCTTTATTTACAGCTGTGGGGTGGTTCTAAAAGCAGCGTATAGTGGCAAAATTGATGGGCGCTAACAATCAAAAGGGCGTGGGCGTGTACTTCGTAGCGACAGCATGATTGTCTCGGCGAAGCACGTGATGATGCGACGGCCATGTTTTGCTTTGACCTCTTCGCTCCTTCATCCTTCCTCTCATAAAACAATTTGTATCTCAAAAATCCGGTCAACGAACTCTCCGTCTTCTGATTGTTCTGTTCGACTGAAATTTTGAAAAACGGGGTATTCGACCTTCCTGGAAATGTCAGAGAAGACTAAGATCTTGATCCTAGGATCGACGGGATACATGTGATTATTCTTGCTACACAACACTGGGGTACACTACTAATTGATCACAGCGGAGGCTCGGTACTTACGGAGCTAATTGATCGTGGAATAGCTGATCAACATGAGATCTCGGCTCTCGTTCGGAAGCCATATCATGCGTCGATTCTCAAAGACCAGGGCATCAATGCTATAATATTCAAAGATCTCGATGATTTTGATACTATCCGTAATGCGGCTAAAGATCATGACAGTAGGTGTCCAGGTTATCCACTTCGTCTTTAATGCTGCTGATACTGAAAAGTCGTCGTCGCGGCTGCCTCAGCGAGGCACGCCGACTGCGCAAGAGCATGTTTGGCAGGTCTTGGTGAGCGGCGGAAGGCTACGGGACGAGCGACATATTACATTCATGTAAGGAGGCTCTATTTCGACCTAACTTTACCTTTGGAATGAGTCTGATTGATATTCAGACATCTGGTGCAAGTATGGTTGGAGACTGGCCCATAACCGGAGATCGAGTCGATACCAAGGTATATTCAGACAAGCATGAAAATATTTTCGAGATCGAGAGGGACTGGCCTGAGTCTTTCAGTCCTGTACGAACAGTCAACCAGGTCGTAGTCGAAACAGGAGAGAAGGAAGATGTGAAGACATACGTTGTCTCTCCTCCTCTCATTTGTAAGTCTTACCGCATTGTCATATCTGAGAAGGAATGCCAGTGCTGATCTGGTCAGTTGGTCCTGGAACTGGTTTCTTTACACGCGGGTTCGGTCAAGTCCATATGATAATTCAGTTGTCACTTGAGAAAAAAAAATCAGTGACGATTGGACCAGGTGAAGGGGTAACTTTACAGATTCTATGATGCTTCATACACATCTAATGTCCAATAGGTTTGGAACCGTATTCATATTAAGGACCTTAGTAGGCTTTACTACCTGCTCGTTCAGGCTGTGCTTGATGGGAACACTGAATTGCCAAACGGGAAGACAGGGTACTTCTTTGCTGAGAATGGAGCGCAATCTTGGAGAGAAATTTCCGAATTTGTTGGGAAGATAGGCAAAGAATTAGAAGTATTTAAGACTGATGAAGTGGCAACGGCTACTTTACAAGAGGCAGCAGATGAATTTTACGATGGGGATTTAAGGCATGCTGAGGGTGTCTTAGCATCAAAGTAGGTCCTCAATTTTCATGACAGAGTGCACAAAAGGTTGCACCAGACGAAATCATGCTGACCACATATACACTTGCAGCTCGAGAACATCAGCGGATAATGCACGTGATGTTTTGGGATGGATTCCTGCGTATGGCGAAGATGCGTTCCACGAGGACATCATCGATGTTGTCTCGAATATGGCTTCGCAGGAAGAATGATTTCGAGATTCTCGTGGATCGGCGAGGCTGACATGCCAACAGTGGTTTAGATTGAGCGATGACCATGTTCGCGTACTGTAGGATTATAAATCGTTCCGCCCTTGTCCATTCACCGGCTCAGCTTGCAGAAGAAGAGGAACTTTTATTCGCATTAGAATTCTTGTAGCACCTCGCGCTGTTCAGCTCGATTTTAGGGGGTTGAGGTGACTAGGGTTTACCGCATCAGGTACTCACAGCGCAGTACGAAGCCAGTCAGCAGCGTCACAAGGTTCGGGCTTTTACAATGTCGGCCGACGTATCAGAACGTCAGTGTTGCCTCATACATGTTGTGTAGAAGAGCTTAAGTATGCTCACTTCCTTCGTTTTTTTTTTTGGTATTCATTTGATCATTGAGTTCTTTGCATTTTTGAGCAAGTAGTTCATTTTCTCCCTGCAAGTCATGTCGTCAAAAGTCATCCTCGTTCTAGGTGCTGGCCCCAACGTTGGGCTTAGTATCGTGAAACACTTCTCCGAGAATGGATACAAGACTGCTGCTGTGTCTAGAAATCCCACCGCAGAGCTCTCCAAAATCGCAGATCTTGCCCTGAGCGCGGACTTTTCGAAACCCGAGAGCATTAAACTGATTTTTGATGAAGTCAAGTCGAAGCTTGGAGTACCTAATGTTGTGGTTTATAATGGTTGGTTATTTCATTTCAACAGTGCCATATTGATTATATATATTGATGCGATGAGCAGCGTATGGAAATCACATGCTAGCAGACCCATTCACGGTCCCACTCGAGGGCTTCATCGAGGATAACAACATCAATGTTGTCAGTGCATATTCCGCTTTGCAACAAACGATACAAGGCTTCAAGGAATTGCCGAAGGACACGCTGAAAACGTTCATCTATACTGGAAATGCAATGCTCCACCTTACAGTGCCATTGATTATGGATCTGGGTCTCGGGAAACGAGCAACTTCATTCCTGATTGAGAATGCGTTGCAGGTTTATAAGGATGAGGGTTTTCGGTAAGTTGGCCATGCCTCTATTATTCATGAGTTTCAACATTCTTCCTGAAAATTTTACGCGTAATCTGGGAGGCTTTATGTGAGAACAGTGCTTATTGACGATTGAACAGCTTCTATTTCGGCGACGAGAGAAAGGAAGATGGCGCACCTGTTCACATCGAAATAGATGGTCAAGCGCATGCTGACTACTACTACGAGCTAGCAACGAGTGAGAAACAGGGTCCTTGGGAAGCTACGTTCGTGAAAGGAAAGGGGTATGTCGATTTTGAAGGCAGAGTAGGTGTAGTTCCGGCAATGAAGCCACAACAATAAGTTGCTTCTCCGCAAGGGCTATCACGCCCCATCCTAAGCAGATTCAACGCTTCTCACACTTATGATATTTCACAACTCATTCATTATCTTTGAAGCATGTATATGTGTATGGATATATCTGGACACGTGATGGTTGGCCGGCCATATTCGCGGTGTCTGCTCGCATTCCTCTTCATCCTTTACCGCCCTTTCACTTTCTTTCCCACTCTTCTTGAATTTTCTCAGAAGCCTATTCGATTCGCTGCGGGCATCATACAAAATGAACGATTCAAGGGCGTTCCTGGAGCGCAATAAAAGCAGTCACCTAGCCTCCACTCTAGATACAATCACTTGCCTCTCCTTCCTCACCGTCTCCGATCCATACATAAATTAATTACAGACCACATACTAGGCTGACGTATGATAGGCTGAAATGGTTGAGGGCTTGGAGTAAGGAGCTGCATTTGAAAGAGCGTTTTGGAGCGTGTGTGGATACTCGGAGGATTTAGAATAGTTTTGCTGCGAGAGTGTGAGTATATGTATCTAAAGCGGGTGGAATGTCAAGGCAACGAATGAGACGTATCTGCCAATTTCTGTCTAAGCATTCGAAATTTTGGTTATGAGAAGTTCGGCAAGTTATAATTATAGCTACTTTGGAGCGCAACATCAAAAGTGTCATTCGAGCCGCACGAGAGAGGCAAGCTGGAGGTTATTTCAGGACTCCATGGTACGCTTTGCCCATTCTACTAAGTAACATATAGTCTTTACATACTGTGGGTAGATCTATGACTCATGTCAGGTCAGACATTCTCGAGCCAACATCCGTGATCTGACGACTTCTATCGGTCCCCGATAGGGGTCTCGCTTCAGTCTTGGCATCTGATGCATCTTGTCTCGCTGGTCAACAAACTATGCGCTTATAGCACTGGCATGCCGCGATGAAATGAATCGGGGAGGCTCGTAGGCACGAAACAATATAGTTCTGAATGTCATCAAAGTTGTTTTGCCTAAGAGTAGTTTATGAGGTCAACCCCGCTCACAGTGATCTATCTGCGAAACTCGCTTGAAAAGGGGATAGATATCTCGCTATGATCCGAGCCGGGAGACGATGTGAATTTGCTAGTGCGACTAGAAAGTCTGTTCCCTGTCGAGAATCATATCAATCCTGAGAATTGAAGTTTTAGGAAACTAATTGCACGAGACTGGGTTTCTGAGGTTACGCCTTAATGATCTCCGACAAGGGAACAGACCTTCTGGCCACACGAGCAGGACAATAGTAGGAATATTAATATTCGCTGGAAGCCTTGCAGTCGAGTTTATTCTGCCAGAAGTGAAGACTTTCCCACAAGCATCCGTATAGTCTACTTTATGTTAAGCAATAAAGCCTCCCGCCCGATGCCTGCGACCCGAGATGAGGTCCCGATTTCTTCCCAGCTGAGACATGGATCCGGCGCCGACGAAAAAAAGCACAACACTCGCGGATCTGCAATTTCGGGAGTATCGGACGATCACATGGATGACCATCAACTCTAAACCCGATTCAATCAACTCCACCCGTTTCAACTTTTCTTTTCATCGGCCTACGGCAAATATGCATCACGTGATATGTATGTGAAACGGGTGCCTGTGCCGCCTAGAATGTTTGCGTGGACTTCCCCGCTTATACGTGGAAAGAACAATAGGACAGTTTGCGGCTTCGAACGGATAGAAAGGAAGTAACTCGGCAGATATACATGATCCGTTGGTGCTTGAACCACCAGGTTTGTTTCTTGTACAGCTGTGCAAGCAAGTAGTCTCCTTCTTATATGTACCTGGTCCCCTTTTGCTTGGCTCCCCTTTCTCCAGACGCCGGATCCTCGGCTGCGGTGCCAGTCGTCAGTGCGTTTCAGGACATTCTGTTCCTGGATCAGCACACTACTTCGTACCGACTGGACGCCATCCCCTTTCGAGGCTCCTGGTCGCATCTGAATGCCGCCCATCCAGAACGGGACGGGGTGAGGAGAAGAGCAGTGCAGTCCACGACCGTCGACCAGGGCAGGCACCAAGTCACCAAGGGAGCATCATCAGGGCAGCAGATGCACCACCTCCAACAGGAAAACAGAACATCCCGGACGCTGCCCTCACCCCTCCATCACCATCCCATCATCGTCCCCAATCCCAACGTTGCCTTCCTCTTCATCCATTATCCATAGTAGTTTGTGTCCCCACCGTCCCGCTCTGACGACGGCACGCCTTTCTCGCGCTCTCTCTTTCTCACTCACTCCGGCGCTCCTCGTGGCCCAGCACCCGTACTCGTACTGTACTGAAATGACATGCCACTCGGGTGCGCGCATGTGACGAGGAACCCGAGCATTCAAGCATTGGCAGGTTTTAGCATCCACGCCGAGTCCGGTCAAGCTGAATTGAGTTGAGTCGAGTCCAGCCGGGTTGTGGTGGTGGGTTGCGTTGCAACTCGCTGTTTGGCGTCGACTCTAGTCGCATTATTCTCACACCTACTACTCACACCTACCTCGTCCTCGTCGTCGCTGCTGCGCTTGTTTCTGACCTCCCTCACCCTCATCCTCATCCACTCCCTCGAAGGTCCGGTCCTGCCGTTGCCGTGCAGCTAAACTAGATTCCCAGACGTTGAGCGACCTTCCGTCCTGTGCTCCTCTTCGTGTGCTGGTAACGACTCTTTTCGACTCAGGTACGAGGAACGTCTTCATGCGCGAGCGGCGTTTAAGTGCCCCCCTGGTCAATCTTTGACTCGACAATCTGCATAACACATTCCACACAACTGCGGTACGCGAACGCAATCCACGTTTCATCGCTGCTCCTACCACCAGCGCTGGGGAATGGTCGCCGCACCGCAGCGGACGCACAGCCTGTCCTGAGCCAGCATCAGGTTATTCAGTTCAGGGTGCGTTCCCTGGGCCCTTTTATTCATCTGATCCAGATCCAAACGGTCATAGAGTCTTGATCGAAACACTCAATCTGCTCGTCCTCCGTCGTACTCACCTTGCGACTGATCCGAGCCCAGGCGAAAAGCATTGTCTCTCCCCCAGGACACCCTCGCACCCCCCATTTATCGAAGCAAGCAGCGCTTCTATCTTCGGAATTGTGACACAATTCAGGTACCCAGGTTGTGCACTCGAGACATCAGCGATCCTGCGACCTGCGGCAGCCGCCTGCAATCGAAAAGGGCCAACTGCAATCAACAAGGGGCTCACAATGGCACGAAAATCTACTCCACAGCCGCTGACGCTGCCTAACCCGACTATTGTCAACGATGAGCACGACTTCATCGACAGTTCTAGATCTCCTCTGAGCCCTAAGTCTCCGAGATCACCGAGATCCCCTTTCAGATTCACCTCAAAGAAGTCACAAAGCGACTTCCCATCCATCGAAGCAACTGAATCGCAACAGCTGTCAAGCATATCTGCCTCGCAGACTAGTCCCTCCCTTTCGACGACACAAACCAGCACTGGAATACAAGAGAAGGAGAGGGAACGACCTGCTCGGAGTGGCTTCTTCTCCAACTATAAGGCATCAAAGAGTTCGAGTCGTCTGCAGAACCAAGACAGTGCCAAACCGCAGGAGGACAGTATGTCGAGAGACACAGACCACCCTGCTATGTCCGGAAAAGTTTCAACAAAGGAAAATTCTAGGATTGGTACGACTTCTCCCTCCCCCCTTTCGTCTCTTTTTTCTTCAGGAACTAACCTCTGCTGTGCTATCAGAGAACAATCCGGACAAGACAGTCACCCGAAGACCAGTTGGTGAGACTGCGAAAGCAGACGTCTCTCCCGAATCGACTGAGGACTCTATGGCCAGTCAACAAGCGGCTGCTAGCACGGTTGCGAGGAAGGCTAAACCTAAGCCTTTCAGTCTTTTGTCACGTACAAGATCAATCCGTGATGATCAAAACCCTCGAGAACCATCTCCAAAACACGGCATCGCTGAACCGGAACCCGCATACACAGTTGAAAGCTCCTTGAAGACTGCACCCCTACCAATAGAGCACGACCGCTCGTTCAGGCACATGATGAGCTCGACCATTCGACAACGGTCAGAAGATCGACAACCCACAATGCCTCGAGATCGGTCGACAGAGAAATCCGTGAAGGAGGGGAGCAAGCTCAAGGGCTCGAGAGACAACAGCAGGTCGCAGATGCATAGGGATCCCAATCCAAACAAGAGATCGGAGGCCTCGTTTTCGAGCTCGTTCAAGGAGAGCAGTGGCCAGTCGTTCTTAAGCAATTTGAAGACATCTGCAACTAAGGGTGCGGGGGCATTGAGCAAGGGTATATTTGGAAAAGGCAGGACAAACAGCACGACTGAGAAGGAACCGGTTGTTGACGACGAGCATTACCAGCTGAAGGTCATCAATCTGCCACTTGTTGAACAGACGCGTAAGACTAGGATCTCGAAGAAATTGGAGGAGTCGCGTGACAAGACTGAGTTCTGGATGCCCGCTTTCCCATGGAGAGCGATCGACTACCTGAACTACAAGGGCAGTGATGTTGAGGGTCTGTACAGAGTCCCAGGAAGCACACCTGAGATTAAGAAGTGGCAGAGAAAATTTGACGAGGGTAAGACGCGTTCAGATTTAAGTTCGTGTTTTTTTCTAATATTCTGTAGAACTTGACGTCGATCTGTTCGAGCAAAGCGACCTCTACGATATCAACATCATTGGCTCCATGCTTAAAGCTTGGCTCCGTGAGCTCCCAGACGAACTTCTACCAAAGACTGCTCAGGAGCGCATCTCACGAGAGTGTGCCGGCGCCGAATCGGTTCCGCAAATGCTAATCGACGAGCTCTCCAACCTAGCACCTTTCAATTACTATCTCCTCTTCGCCATCACCTGCCATCTCTCGCTTCTACTCGCTCACTCCGACAAGAACAAGATGGACTTCAGAAACTTGTGCATTTGCTTCCAGCCCTGCATGAAGATCGATGCGTTCTGTTTCAAATTCCTCGTCTGTGAGTGGAGGGAATGTTGGAAAGGTTGCAAGAATGAAGCGCAATATATCGAGCAAGAGTATATCCTGTTCAACCAGATCGAAGTACTTCCTCCTTCCAGTGCCGAAGGTCGTAGCAGCACCGCGGTCGAAAGCCACGATGAACGCAATGTCTCAAGCTCCGACAGCAGCAAGCCTAGCAGCATCGACAACTCTAACCAGAAGAGTGGCGGCAATCAAAATAAAAAGCTACCATTTAGCCAGAATTCTTCGAATAGCATGAGCACCGTCAGTACTACTTTGACCGTTGTCGATGAACGATCGAAACCCCGAACAAGCTCAGACATGCGTCCGCTCAGTCCAATCAAGCCATTGAGCCCGCTTGGATTCTGAGCGTTGTTGAGGCTGCGTCTCGACTACAGCTGTTGACTCTTATAAAACAACCACACTGTATTGAAGTAAAGATACCCCTGCTCCTTTCGCCTGCATTGTCCACCGAGAGGCTATCTGGAAAGAAGCAAATGAGATATGAGACAACTGACAGGGGGAATAAATTGCAAGCAATCTTGAAGGCTCAGCATGAAACGATTTTCCTACAACGTTCTTTTTTTCCTTCTTATTCTCGACATCGAAGTTTTTCACTAGGCACGGTTATGCAGCATCTTGATGGAAGCGTTTCTCTTCGTATGCTTGTCGTTCTATTACGATTCTTATTTCTCACCACGTTCATACGGTCGAGTTTGTGTTGAATACCCCAGCGTTGCACTTGGAGGATCTCTGTTTTTCTTCCTTTTCTATCTCGTCGAATGCATTTGGAGGGCCACGCAAGGGGGGAAGGCCTTCATATGGATGGATGTAATGACCTTCCTTGGCGGGTGCGGCAGGAGATAAAGAGTGGTGGGGACGGGTTGTTGGTCTATTTCCTTGGATGGAGGATTATGTGGTTAAGATCCGAGGGAGCTCGAAAGATGAAGAAGTATATGGCCTTTAATGGTCCTGTTGTAAGATTAGGTGGTGGATGACGTGGCGAAGTGCTAAGCACATTGATATCGAAAATCAGAGCCTTTCTAGAGGATGGAATGGAATTATGGATGGAGAGACATCAATGCATTCTCTTCCAGAGTCTGATATAGGCTATTCTCAACTGAAGTGCAGAGCTATTCCAGATATGCTAAAGCTGGAACTCATGACAGCAGATTGACATTTGTACCTTTTCCTTGCCGCCCAAAACGCCGCTCATTTCAAGGATCAGGTCCACCAAGAACGCCTCCCAATGCAAAGGATATATCTCCAATACCGCAACCCAGCATGGCTCTGATGTCATACCAAGCTCAAAGCAATCAGGAACAGCTCTCAGCAGATCCTCCTACTTCATCTTCCCCCGCCATGCTTCCTGCTCTTCCTCTCATTCGCTCTCTGCAATCTTTCATTCCTCCTAACTTTCTCCTTTCTTTCTCTTCTCCCATCACCCTGGACCTGTGCGCCCTCCTTTCTCTCCCTCTCCTTTTTCTCATCTACCTCCACTATCCATGCATCATCCGCCTTCTTATTGATGCCTTTGTATCCCCATTTTGGAACCCACTCTCCGGTTGCTTCGTCGAAGACCATCTTCTTGCGAGACTCGGCGGTCTTGGTCTTAATGCCCTTCTTGGCCGCGAATTTCTCCCATGTTGTCTGAGCTTTGGGAGGTGGTAATGGCTAAAATGTTGAGTTAGTATATCAAGATAGGAGCTTGGTCGAGCAGAAATGCTTTGTAGGATTTCTAAGGCGTAGAAAAGGTAGAACAAGGGGAGTGGGAATGAATCATACCTTCTCACGAGGCAATGAAGTCTCGATACCGGGTAAGCTTAATAGTACTCCATTTGGTGTACTGGCAATTGGACAAGTGCTCAATAATTGATTCAGTAATGCTTGTGCGCCATCTCGTGCTGTAGCTGCGAGGTCATCTTCGAGGTTCTCGGGAGAGGTTAGGAGCAGCGGATTCGGGTCTGAGGCGAGGAGCAGTCCGAGGTCGAATGTATATGGCGTAGGCTTATTGACTACTACGGGTAGCCTGGAAGGTCCTTTGGAGTCTGTTTCCGCCATTGTGCTCTTTAATCAATTCCGTGATCGCAGGATAAGAAATCGAAGAAAAGTTGCGACAAACCGCGGGAAACTTTTTGGAGAGCCGCTTTAAGCGGCCGCTTTTTAGCCCCAAATTCCATCCCGAGCTAAAGATTTCAAAGGTCGGACGACACCAACATCTCTCTCTAGCAAGTGATGCTCTGCAACGCTCACTGATTGAGCTTCACTCTCGATTATCTCTGACGAAGATGGCGTCGACCAATTGTTGGAGATGTCTTGCGAGACCTACGAATACGGTCACCAATGCCTCCCTATTATCCCTTTCTCGGCCATCCTTCTCAACAACAGCTATCGTGGCTGCCAAAGTGAATGCTAGAGGAGGCCCTCCAGAAAAGGGTCAAAAATCTCTGAGAATCAAGAAGAAATCCTTTGTGAGAACGGGGAAACCTCCTGCACCCGGAGAACGAAAAGCGATGCGGAAGAGAATTGTTCTTAGCAATACCAACGCGCTAGAAGTGCCTGGGATGCGGGATCTTGATGCTGGAATGGTAGATCAGTTGGCTAAGGTGGAAGGCGCGGAAGATGCGGTACTGGATGGGGCGTTGATATCTGTTGAAGGAGCGGAGGGTGAGGCAGAGGCAGAGGTAGAATGGGTAGGAAAGGTGGTGGGATTGAAGGGCGAGACGGTGGATAGCTTAAGGGCTGTGGAGGCGTTTAAGACGACGCAGGGATGGGGGTTGTTTAGACGGCCCAGTCTACTTGTAAGAGAGGAGAGTAAAGAGCTTTGTAGGAGGATGATGAAAGCTGCGTCGCAGAAGACGCCGTTGAGGCTGGCGGTGGATGGAGAGAAAGGGTCGGGGAAGAGTCTGATACTTTTGCATGCTATGGCTACGGCGTTCGTGAAGGGGTGGGTGGTGCTGAATATCCCGGAAGGTACGTGCTTCGTAGACGTGATGCTCGAGGATGCCGCTGACAATAGGAATAGCTCAGGAAGTCACGAATGCTGTGAACGATTATGCTCCTATTTCCGGGACGAACCCAACTCTATGGTCGCAAAACACATATACCGCTAATTGGCTTGGACAAATTGGCAAAGCCAACAATGCGGTGCTGCAACATCTTCAATTGAGCAAAGAGCACAACCTGCCTATACCTGTCCAATCCAACATCTCACTCGCTCGCCTCTGCGAGCTCGGAGCTAGAGATCCAGATGTCGCTTGGCCGGTCTTTCAAGCCTTCTGGTCCGAGATCACAGCTAAAGGGCGGCCACCCGTCCTCATGTGCTTAGACAGCTTAAGCAACATTATGCAAAACAGTTTGTACAGGGCTCCGGACTACTCTCTCATCCATGCCCACGATCTAGCCATAGTCCGCCATTTCGTCAACCACCTATCCGGCTCAGCAAATCTTCCAAACGGAGGAGCTGTCATCGCCGCAACGAGCAGAAGCCATGCTCCCATCTCCAAATCCATGGAACTTGCTATTAAACAAGCTGAAGAAAAGGCCGCACGAGAGCGAGGGTTTGCCGTGGAACTTACAGCTAGAGATCCTTTCGAGAAGGCCTATGATGCGAGAGCGGATAAAGCGCTGCAGAATGTGGAGGTATTGAGATTAAAGGGGTTGAGTAAGGAAGAGGCGAGGGGCTTGATGGAGTATTGGGCTCAAAGCGGAGTGTTGAGGAGTAGGGTTGACGAGGAGACTGTTACAGAGAAATGGGCTCTGGCTGGAAATGGAATTGTGGGCGAGATTCAAAGGGGCGCGCTGTGGATGCGGATATAGGAGAAGGAGACAATGTAAATAATATTGTAAGTGTAAAAACCTCGTTACATGTGTTGATAAGGTGGCATAACATAGAGAGGTGTATGGATGGAACTTTTGCATATCCTTGCCATCTTCGGATTAGCTGTTCATTGTGACAGTATTCCTCCCAGTTATGTTCCATATGCGCCTTATGGTCTGTTGCAGGTCGCAAAGACACAATGTTCGTGAAAACCCCTGGTATTGGTCCTTTTACCATTCCCACCACCTTCCGCTCTACATTACATTGGCATATAAGGATTCCAAGTAAGACTGAGGGGCTATTTATTGCGCTCCGGTGAAATTTCTAGCTCAGAACTCGACATTTGGTGTTATTCTTACCTCGTTGGCGAGTGCCTTTTGCTTTTGATTGCGGTTGGTTCAAATGTCTGCTCTGGACTGGGCATTGAATTATAGTATATCTCTACGCATCAATGGATTTTCTAGTCAGTTCCAATAATGAAGTCAGGCGGGCATCGAACCCATTGGCTGCGTATACAAGATTGATAGGTGGAACCTGAGAAATCATTTTAATTTATATAAAATCTCTTTACTATGGTGCAAATACTTCTCAAGTGAATATCATCTTTTTCATCTATTGGCTTTTTCCATTCTATCCACCCCTTCAGCTCCCCGCTCTCCAGCTTCCAGCCCTTTTATCTTTTCAGGCCCTACACGTGACTTTTTAAAATGTGATCATACAAAATATAAAGTTCGGTATTAGTTTCTTCCTTCCCCACCAAGAAGCACATGGCCTACTATAATATGATAAGATGCGCAGATTAATTAACAATCTGTTACTTCGAAATTCAAACGCTTCCAATATTCAAAGTTCGACAGCTCGCTTAAGTCAAGTTTGCCCCTTTTTGGTTTATCGGCTCCGTTATTTTGCGATTGTGGGACCTAGCCTTGTAAAGGCACGACAGGCGGTTGGCATTTGGTTAGTCTATATTGAAATGTTTTCGGAAATTCTTTTTCGAAGGGATCAGTTCGGAAACTTCTCCAAATACCCCTCATGCAGCATCTTAAGCCTCCTACTTCTCGTCATCCCTGTAAGTTTAATAGACAAAACAATAATGCAATCGATACTGACTACGAAAGTACGTCGCAGCGCAGTTTAGAGAGAGCAATAGAACAAAAGCATCTTTCACCGACAAACCGTTTCTGCGAGAGTTTGTTGGCAAGCCCTCCTATCAGTTTATCGCGTTTTACTGACTTTCGCAGGTCTGAAAATGGGAAGCACGAACTTCAGCATGGCGTCTGCCACAGCTAGTCTCCTTAGCAACGCAACAACATCCCTCAACCCAAGTTCATCTCCCTCACAGCCGGCTTGCGCTCGGCCTCGGGGTAACATCTTTTCTCATCCTGGTGTAATCATTGGTTTTGTTACTGCCACCATCGCAGTAGTCTCCGCGTTAATTGTATTCCCTTATTTCCTCTCAAGAGTTCGATTTCTTAATCAATTGAGAGCTACTAGGGAAGAAGATCGCAATGCATTTGTCAGACAAGCGTGTTGGGATGTGGGTATCGATCCTGATTCTAGTCCAGCTGAGGGCAGTTGTTTATGGGGAATTTAAGAACCGTATCCATGAGATGGATCTTTTACTTTCAGAATTTGACCACCGCTTCTCAGTCGCTGAATCGATATCAATGGCAGTAAAGTTTTGAATCTCCTTGAACTTGCTAGACCATCAAAACGGTCAAGACACAGTGAGAAGTATGCAACATTTTCTGCTTGGCAATGTCTATCCCTTTGGTGACATTGACGGCCTGGACTATCGAAAAGGAAGACCTAAAGTATTTCAGGCATTCGTAATTGAAATTTTGCCTTCCGTTTGCTCTGGCGGTCTTTTGTAGTCTTTCCTTGGTATTGACAGCACTTTATGCCGAATCTGGTGATTTTCACTAAGTTGGGACATATTTGGGAAATCTGACCTTAAATTTGCTTGAAGTAGTGGATTAAAAGAGACATAGGCATCATAGTTCATAACTTTGTAGAATCCTCAGGGTTGTGGGGCTTTGGAGATCGAAACCCTGATACGCTCGGCTTCGAGAACCGTTAGTATCCCATTTTAGGTATATTTTCTTGCTAGTTGCCAATATTCGAATACCCGCTCGGCTTCGAGTCTTGAACCCCCTCGATCTACTTTCTTGTCAGCCCGTTTTTCCCGAAACCCCTCTCTTTCTTTCACTAAATCAAGCTTGTGGCAACCTTAAACACTTGATAGCGGCTACTTTTTGCAAACTTCTTCAATCGTCTCAAACAAGAACAAGGAAATCAATGACGAGGGTTACGTTGGCTTTTTAGTCACTATTCATCCCTTCTGCTTCTCCGTCCTGATTGTCTTTGTCAGACACAACTTGTAAAGGGATCCTTCAACAGGTTCACCTTTTTGGTAAGTCACTTTGAGATTCGAAGAGAAGTACTTTCAAGCTGAGCTAGACAGATCCAGAAAAAATACAGAGGGCGGCGCACTCGTACGACAAGTCTCTTTCCAAACCATGACTGACAAGTACAACCACGCCTCAGGTGAAGTTGTGGACGATATGGCTGAGCATGACAACGGCCTTCACTTAGGTATTGAGCACCTAGAAGTCTCAAAATACAAAGCCAAATATGCCTACAAATCCCCCTACAGAAGCAAGGCTCCCGATGGTGAGGAGATGGACATTTCTGATGAAGGGGTTGAGACTGATGAACTCGACTCCGAAAGTGATGGGAACACTATGGATGATCTTGACGAGGACTCTCCAGACTTCAACACCGAAGCCGAATCTCAACATGGGGATGCCGATGAGGGTATGAAGGGCGCCAACTTTGATACCAGAGCTCCTGAAGTAGGGCCCACAAGCAGTAGTTCCAGCAGCGGAGAAAGTGGCCCTGCTTTCATCAAAGCCACGCAGCTTTCGTTTTCTGAGTTACAGAGACGACGCCACCTAATCCTTCGCGGATCATCGAAGTATGCATCCTTGTATGCTCCGTGTCAACTCGCAGAGTCAAGTGTGCACGACAGCGATTTAAAGGCGAAGGTCAAGGAGCTGATGGGTAAGATTCGAGAGCTGGAAGACACAAAGAAAAATATCGAACTTCAGATCGAGGCCTACGAGCGTGATATCGAAGCTGCCAGACAACATAAGATAGACCAACAAGTCAAAGTACTTCTAGAGCACAATGGCATCTCCGAAGAGCTCATAGCCGAGTATGACGCCTTTCGTGACGCCATCGAGCCACAGTGTGGACAAAGAGGAGGTTTTTCTATCACCTGTTTTGGAGATCATCAGGGCTCGTACGTCAACTATGATCCGAGCCTGGAACTTTTCAAGCAAAATGTTGAAGATGACTATACCGCGTGCCACTACCGCTGCGAGGCTTCGAAAGTGGATGGTCCTTGGGTCGTTGGTGAGTCCGGTATGCCTGGGCCTACCCGCGAGTATATCGTCGAGTTCTGGCCTGTTGGAGCTCCAATACTTCGTGGCAGCACATCGTTCACTTGGGGAGGACAATTTGTATGTGCCTTATCTCACTCTAGGGCCTCCCTCTGCTCTATCCGCTATATTATGGCCTTAGCTAACATTTTAAAGCCAAAACTCTACCAGCTCGCCATGGGCGCTGCTTGGGCCGGATCACAAGCAGCACTCGACATGTTGGTTGCGCTTCCAGACAAAGACTCGTCCTCCCAAGGTGGCTGGCTCTTCGATTATGAGTTTGAGCCCACTTTGAAGAACCATTCTTTCATTGCAAAGAGATGGAGATTTAGGGGTTCTTACAACATTAATAAGCCAATCTCTGCAGACGAGAAGAGGAGGAGCTTCAAGGAGATGCTTAGAATTTAAGATTACGGAAATGTGTGATGGGACTGGCGCGAAAGTGGGGTACGTGGATGAAGAGAATAAAGCATATAATCCTGCTGGATCAGGTAAAAGGATAAACACTGGGGGATATATTGGCAAGAGGGTTCGGCAAAAGGATCATAACACAACAATCAAATAGCTACCAATACTTTCGGTAGAGATAAGGAAGAATTACATCATAAGACTGAGCTCTCAGTGCTTCAAGCCAGAGTGCGAGCTCAATATGCTGGTCTCGGATAAGAATCAACGCTTGATTATATGGTCTTCTTGAGTCATTAGACAAGCTCAAGATGCAAGAAGGAGGGGAGACCTACCACTGCAAGCGATAATCTTGGAAACAGAGAGAGTTTTAGCGTCGTCACGTGCTATGAACCAATCCTATGAACCTTAGATCGACTTTGATTCGAATGCTGACTAGGTAAATAAGAATTGGTTATAGAAGGAAGCTCTAGATTGCCATTATTAATACGGCGGAAGGATTACATAGGTAGATACATGATAGCATTGGAGCACGTGGCAGCTTCGCAATCTCGCTTCGATTGTCGGCGACACTGATTGCCACAAGTTGGAAGATCCCATGTTGCCGTTTCAAAGCGCTCCCACTTAGTTTTTGAGTTCTGCATTCAGATGCAAGCTTCATGTTCAATCTGTTGTGCAAAATTTGAATTTGGAAGCGCTTGAGACAAGTGTAGTGCTTAATTGAAGATATATTCTCGCAGACGACTTCGATTTCAGTTTCTGTTTAGTGGGGTGTGAGCAATTTAGGGCAAAAGTTGTTGAACGAGAATGAGAAGCTTCTCGAGTCGGAATGCCGCCGATGTTAATAGCATACTTGCAAGACAGAAGTAGGACTAAGCCTATGAGCTTCGTGTGCGATGTGCCACGATGTCACCTTAGTCGGTCCCGTTACACTAACAGAAAGAACGAAGATAGAATCACCACATAGTTCTAGTGCTTGTGGTATAGGGATCTCCCGAATGTGGAAGTTTTTACTTTATGGTAACTATCCAGTGTGGTTGGTGGAACACTCTTCCACATATAAAGCCATCGTTAATGCTTGATGGTGGTCGGGTTTTTAAGTCAAACTCTCATCAATTTATCTGATTATCTGAAGCAGTGACTGCAACAGCCAATAATGATGATCTCGACGACTTCCATAGGGGAGAGTACTTCTCTCGCTCATTTCGAGGAGGTGTACAAGAATCTTCACCAGTACCCTGGACTCTCGCTTCAAGAAACACACGCTTCTGAGACTGCTGCTAAGCATCTCAAATCTCTTTGTGGGTTCGAGGTGACAGAGAAGATTGGTGGATATGGTCTTATTGGTGTCTTGCGAAATGGAGATGGAAAGACTCTACTTCTACGAGCTGACATGGATGCACTACCTGTGAAGGAGGAAACTAAACTCGACTACGCAAGCGAAGAGACGCAGATCGACGATGACGGTATCGAGAAGCCTGTGATGCACGCTTGTGGGCATGATATGCACGTTGCTTGCTGTAAGTGCTGTCAACCCTCAACGTTCAAATTAATGCTGAGTCGAGAACCCCCCGATGCCTCACTCTTAATGAACGCGTCAAGATCTGAGGAAGTTTTTTCTTCATTGTACAATCTCCTACTGACCTACCTTATAGTAATGGCTGCAGCTTCTAAGCTTCACGCTCATCGATCGAGCTGGAAAGGCACGCTGGTCGTCCTTTTCCAACCAAATGAAGAACGAGGGGGAGGTGCTCGAGCCATGGTGGCCGATGGCTTATATGACGAAGAAAAGCACAATTGCCCCATCCCAGATGTTGTTCTGGGCCAGCACGTTGTCGCGCGTCCAGCAGGACAAGTAGGTGTCCGAGCTGGAAGCTTCATGTCCGCATCCGATTCATTTCTCGTTACGGTATACGGACGCGGTGGACATGCATCAATGCCACACCTCACTATCGACCCAGTTGTCATCGCATCATACATCGTCACAAGACTCCAAACTATCATCTCTAGGGAAGTCGATCCGAACGATACAGCTGTTGTGACGGTTGGAGCAGTACAAGCTGGCGACACAGCAAACATCATTCCTGCCCAGGCTACACTCAAGGTCAACATCCGAACATACAAGGAGGAGACAAGGGAAAAGATTATAGGATCTATACATCGTATTGTGAAGGCAGAGTGTGAAGCTGGAAATTCTCCCAAAGAGCCATGTATTGAACACACTAGCAATCTCCCTGCAACAGTCAACGATGCAGCAACCACGGAGCATATTTCCCTGGCTTTTGAAAAACAATTCGGGCATGATTTCTTCAGGAACATTGATCGGGTCAGTGCAAGTGAGGATTTCTCCATCTTGGCTACGGAAGCTCCGAACAAGGAAGGTGGGATAGGAGTCCCGTATTGCTTCTGGAACTTTGGCGGGACAGATCCGGAGTTGTGGGAAGATGCAAGCAAAAGAGGGAAATTGGATGAAATACCGAGTAACCATAGTCCTCTCTTTGCGCCGGTCATTCAACCGACGTTGAAAATAGGGATGGAAGCGTTCGTAGTGGCTGCTATGAGCTACTTGGGCTCGAGTTGAGAGCACTGCTCCTTCGCCTGAGAAAAGTTTCTTTCTATTTCAAATGATATCTACTTTGTTCCTGCAACGTCCTTGGAGTGGCATACCATCATACCACTTGTATTGACATCTGAAAACACTAGAGTTTAGAAGTCGTTAGGTATTGGAATTCTGGGCGAGATAATCTGACGACCACGGGGTGTTTAGGAGATTTCGAGAGCATAATGTGTGTTAGCGGATCTGCCGTATGATGAGTATTTCCTATTAGCGCTTGACATTTCGAGGGTGGCATATTCTATAAAGTTCTGTGCGGGTCTCTTGGCGAGACCTGAATCTAGGGGCTTTACACTGACCCTCTGCATTTTCTAACTACAAGTACGTCTAGCTTCTCAGATACTCTTTAACCTTCTCTCCCCAAACAACTCCTCTCTTATAAAAATGCATCTCTGGCACGCTCCCAGCTTTCAAACCATCAATCGCGTTCGCTAAATCCTCCCCTAACCCCTCCTCCTTAATCTCCCTCAATGGATAAAGATACGTCTTGAAATTAAAACAAAGAGCCTTGGTATTCGGCAGTCTATGAAGTAACTGGCGCTCACAGCGAAGGAATGTCGTATCGATGTTTACTTCTTCCTCAACTGCTTCTTCGCCTTCGTACAGATGTGTGCCACTCGCTGCGAAGAGCTGTTCTTTCGTGTTAACTGACCACTACATTCGCCATTAGCTTAATCCTAGCTCTTATGTACTCATTATATCGCGTTTAAGTACGAAGAAAGGATGAGTATAGCATACATTGGACCTCTTAACCACCTTCCCAACCTCAAGCCTATCGAAAAACCGATCCATACTCTTCTCCAACTTTGCTTTATATCCAGGGACAGGGGCATGAATATCCCTAAGCTTCATCCCAAATTTTTCTTTTGTGTTGAACCCAGCTGGGAAGCAGGTCACGTAACCTTTTAAGCAATATCCATCTCCATCTTCGCTGGGCAAAAGGATCAAGAAATCTTCATCAATATTCTCGCCTAGGATTTCGAGTGTTTGGGTGGGATCCAAGGGTGGGGTAAGTGGCAAATGTTCATTGGTTACGCGGTTCAGCAAAGTAGTTGGTAAAGACAGAGAAGAGGAGAGGCTGAAGATGGTTGGGAAACGTGTTGGGAGGTAAGTGGAGGTGAGAAATATGTATAGCTCGTTAAGGGCGGGAATAACGCTGGGATCGGACTGAATGGCGATGGGATGGTGATCCTTGATAATTTGTTTGCGGAGAGTGATTCGTTTGAGATAATTCTTGTCGAACTCGAGGAGTTCGGAAAGAGATGACGTTCCAACGGCTGTAGATTGTGAGTGGTAGTGAGCTAATTGATGAGGAGAGGCTTTACCCATGGTCAAGTGATACTTCGGCTTGAAGGCTCGGAATTTGAGGGGTTCGGTCGTTTGCCAGTTGAAGTCTGGTAAGGGTGTAATGTAGAAAGGATCCGTATCGATAATCTTGACATTGATTTTGTCATCAGGAGGTACTTGTCCTCCTATCGTCTAGATTCTTGTCAGTATGCGCTAGAGTGAGAGAGTCGTTTCCTCTGAGTCACTTCAGCTGTAAACGAGACTTGTCGGCAACTTCAGAACATTATTATGGTGGTGAGCTCTCGATTGACGATAAAACACAGAAAATGCCATCTTTCTTACCTTCCTCTCGCGTTGCCATTTGACAAAATGTGAATAAAGTTCATAAGTTGCGTAAAACACCAATGCCAGCAAGCCACCGTAAGTTAACTGCGTTGTATCTAACATCATGCGAAGAAAATTGCAAATTGATGAGCTATATGGAGGAAACGGTTGATGCAAACGAAGTATATATTGTCTGGACTCAGAATCATAGCAAGCAAGACGTACTTAGTTGATGGAGGTAATAGTCTAAGTTTCGCTTGTACTTCCCTAGAAAGGAAAAATCAAAAATGGGGAGGGACGAGTCATGTGACGCTTCATCGAGATGAGAAGGAGAAGCCGAGGACGAGACTTTGTTTTCATGCGAGTACAACTCATAAAATTGTTAATAATAAATGGACGTGGAATGGATCTCGATTTCAAGAGAGGCATTGTTGCTGACCGCACTTGCAGCGAATAGACATAATTGACTTTGGGCCTAATAGACTAGACGTTTTCGGAGCAGCGAGTCTTGATAACATCATTCATTCCAGGTATCCTACGCCATACCTTGCGACATCCGTAACAATTTCCGACCCATATACACAAGTCCATTTCTGCAAAGCGCGCTTGGCATCTTGTTATTAACACAAATTTCTATCCCATCGACAATGGGCTTGGCCCAATCTCAACCCTTTCTCAATCACTGCCCATTGGCCGGTCAAGCCGGAGTCGAGAAAGAATACCCTGTGAGAAACTTGTTGCCCTTCTTCTCGGGCGCTTTCTTGGTCTTGGTTGTGTCTTGCGTACTACTCCTATATAGCTTCGGACTTGGCAGACTCCCTTGACTATTACCGTCATTTTTGCTGGTGATAGCAACAATCTGTCCTAAAAGTTCTTGTCGCGTTCTTTCTTCATCGTCTACAGACTCATCATTGTCGGAATCAGGATCAGAATCGTCGGAGTCTTTCTCAGTAGCATCGACCCTAAAGCTTTTCTTGTTGATTGTCGAAATACGTTTATTGCCCTTCGATAATTCTATTTCTTCATCCTCAGATGTGTCGTCATCCTCGTCGCTCTCCTCTTCATCCTCCTCACTACCCTCCTCTTCTTGAGGAAGCTGCAACTTCTGTGAACCACGCCTTGTACTATTAACCTTTGCTTGAGATGAAGCAGCAAGAGTCGCACTAGCTGCATTCAAACTGCTCAAGCTCGCACCAAATCCAATTTTTGGCTTCGCTGCGGCGCTCGATGCAGGTATGGGATTGGAGACACTAGATGTTGGAGCAGAGCGAGCTTCATACATAGAAGAGGTTAGTTGTTGGTTAACCTCGTCTTGAGTATTTATGCTCATATCAGATAATGATTCCTTACTGTTGTTCTGGCTTGGTTTTGTCCCCGTAAAGGCCCGTGTGGTTTTGATTGGCTGTTTGTGAGCTGGTAACTCCGGAGGACTGGATTTAGGAACCTGGACCTTGGGCTCCTCTTCTTCTTCGCTTTCCTCGTCTTCGCTCTCCTCAGAAGCTGACTTCGATTCTTCATCCTCCTCTTCCTGTTCCTCTTCAGATGCATCATCGCTGTCCGCTTCCTCATCCTCTTCAGAGACGCTTCCTGTTTCAGGTTGGGCAGCTCCTTGAGATTTTGGATTATCAGTTATTTCGGGATGCTGGCTGAATGTGACGGGCGAACGACTATCCCGGGGCGAAGTGTTATGGCTTTGAGTCTCGTCCTCGTCGACTTCGGCGTCCTCATCGTCATCCTCGCCTTCATCCTCGTCTTCGCTCTCATTCCTCGGTTCTTGAAGTTCATATTTTATAGTGGTATTCGAGGAAATGATTTCAGACGGGACTACCTTGTGAGGACTCGGCTCTTTAGGGAGACTTTTGCTCGGAACATCCTCTTCAGACTCGTCATCCGAGGCGGCCTCTGAGACTGAAAGTTGCTCGATAGGCTTCGATAGTTCTGTCAAGTAGTTAGGAAACGATACATAGTAGTTTGGCGTGAAGAGGTCCTTTGAATTAAAAGCTGACAGAAAACCACGTCTCCTCTATTTTCACGTACCTTTCCTCTGAGATGCAGCTGCCCGTCCATATTTCTTAAGTACTTGATTCCCAACCAGAAGTTTTTTGGTGTTGCCAGGAGTAGGTTTCACAGGTGGTGAGGTTTTAGTCTGTGTCGTTGGTGTAGCACTTCGTTCTTGGCTCGAGCGCCTCAGGGTTGTTGGGACAGGAATAGGGGTATTTGATTGTTTCCCATGTGGTAATACTATAATGGATCAGTATACGTGTGGAATTAGACCTCTGCAGGTACTCACTAGATGATTTATTACCAGGCTTCGGGTTTGAGACTTTCTGCGTGACCGCTTGTGGGGTTGTTCCAGCCTTTGGCGGCAAAATTCTGGTTGGTGGTTTGATGGGGGTCTCTTTGCGAGGTTCTTGGAGGAACGAGACCTTCCTCTTTAGGGAGTTCGGTAAGGGTATCTGCTCCTCAATTCCAACGCCATGAGGACTCTCAGACGTCGGTTTGGAGCTAGCAGGAGCAGGAGAAGAGCTCCTCAAAGGTTGAGAAGACAAAGATTGCTTCAAAGCGGACTTTCGTCCGTTGGGAAAGAATGAAGTCGAGGAAGACTGAGGCTTTGGGGTAGGGATTGGCGTCGTCCTTGATACGGCAGGAGACGCTGATTTCGAGTGCCGTGATCCCTCGCTAACTGATGATCTTCTAGTCGCCTTCTGCGCCTCTGCCCCGGCTTTTCGCAGTTCTTGAGCTGCGGCTTCTTGCTTTTCGCGCACGGCTTTATCATCTTCCTCTCGTGACCGTTGTACCTCTTCTTCAACCTTTTGCTTTGCAAGACGTACTTCTTCAACTTGTTTCTCTCTTGCAATACGTGCCTCTACACGTCGCTGATTCTCCGTCGCTTCTTCCCTTGCAATCCTAGCTTCTTCGTCACGTTTCTGTGCTTCCTCGGCTTCTTTTCTCTCGCGCTCTTCTCTTTCTGCTTGCAATCGAGCAGCTTTCTCGACCATAGCCTTTCGTTGCGCCTCGCCGCGCCGGAATTCCTCCATCTGGAGTTTTTCTTCTTCTTCAAGTTCACTACGCTTCCGCTCTGCGGCTCGAAGTTCTTCTGCCTGACGGGCCTCTTCTGCTTCTTTTTTTCGTTGGTCAGCGGCAGCGAGTCTCGCTTTCTTGGCCTCATCGGCGTCTTTTCTTTGTTGTTGCCTCTTCCGCTCCTCACTATTTGGAGTTAAAGGTAATTCGCTAGGAGCGTTTGCTTGTTCACATGGGGTCGTAGTTCGTCTCATTCCGTTAGGAGGAGTCTTGAAGTTACTATTAGTCCGCTCTGTGCCAGATAGACCAGGCCTTAGGCTATTTTTTAACCTCGCAGCTTCCTTTTCCTTCGTCGAAATAACTGATCCTTCGTCGTCCGACACAATATTCTCATAGATAGACTCCTCGTTCTGTGACCGGAAGCTAGTGCCATTTTGCTGGGGAAGAATGTGTCTTGGGGACGGTCGCTTCCGCTTGCTAGTCGGTGTGACCCCATTGTCGACATGATTCCGCTGGTCGAGAGACAATGGGCTCGTAGCTGCCGTCGAGACGGATGTCCCCCTTTCTGTGGCTCTTTGGATATGGTAACTTGCGCTCTTGGCCCTCGAATTCGAAACGTGTGATTGTGCTCGGACTGATGCTCCTCGGAGAGGACTTAGAGTGTCAATTTTCGAGAGGAACCTAGAATCGTCGTTCTGTTTGTGGTCGATTGACTTTCCAACTTCAGTATCAGCTAGGGGTTGCTTCTTGTTTGTTGCACTATGTGCTTCCGGAGGTGGAGATGGAGAAGGGGTCTCGGGGATCATGGGAAGGTCTTGTCTTACTTGTCGTGAGCCGTTCAAGACCTTTTGCACTCCCAGAATGATGCTCTCTTGTGAGTCGGGGATAATTTTCTCTCCAAGTATATGCCTGGTTGGCTTGAAAGGTCCTGCAGCTTCGGATTCATCTTCGCGCGAAGGTAGAGGCTCGTCGGGATGGGGATGCAAGACTCGCTGTCTCTTATTAGGCTTCCACGAGCTCCAAGATGCATTGCCATCTGGATTTACGCTGTCTTCCCTCCCTCGCTTGCGACTCTCATTTGGTACAAATCGAAGAGCTGATGTGGGAGGAACCGAATCTCGGACGCTTGGGTTTGCGGAGGCTTGCACGACTCGGATAACGGAAGTCGTCGCGAACAGACTACCCAGGATTTCGCTTTGTGTAATATCAAATCCTTCATCGTCCTGGACTTTCTTGACAGCAAGCGGTCTGCAGAAACATGTGGTCAGCCTACAGGGCAGGAAATTGGTAAAAGGACGCATCAAGCTCTACATACTCTCCATAATTGATCTCATGTATCCTTGACGCCTCTTGACAGAACTCACGGATCGTAACGTCAGGAGATGTAACCACGCGAAAGCATCGAATCGGTTTGTCGGTGGAGCCGTGCGCGTTTGGTGCAAAAAGCTGGACTCGAAGTGAGTAGCCGGGCAGCAATGGAGGGCCCATTGAGGTCGCCATTTTGTTATACTGGACCCTTCAAGGTGTCGGAAGCAAGCTCTCGAGGTCGAGAATGCGATGAACTCGTTTCGAGGGGTTTAGAGAAACCATCGAAATCACAAGTGGAGCAATCGCGTCGTCGTCGCAAAAGTGAGTTGACGAAGTTTAACGCGACCCGCGCTGGATTTAAGGTGTGGTTGTTCGGCTTTTGCTGCCGCCGAAGTTTTGCCGTAAAAAGGAGGACGGGGACGGGACTTGAGACAATCCCTCACTACCTAGGTAAGTTTGAAGAGTTGAATCTTTCTTTGGGGTGTACTCGAGTTAATATTGTTTAGCTCTCATGTTTGTTTACTCGAAAAAAGAAATATCTTGCTCTTGCGCGCTTAAGTGGTTGTTTGCTTTGACGGCCAGACCCCTTTGGATTCAATAGCACATTATTTCAAGGTCGTCTACCCTTGCTATTGCAATGAGGTATTTATCTCTTGCTAAGATTGCCATCATATAGACAACAACAAAAAGACGCTTTTCTTCCATCTCTATTCAACCTGCTCCCTCAGGGCGAGTTGACTCCGTCTTCACCAGAACTCCAGATTCCAGATGCTAAAGATGACTGCATTAACCAAACGTCAATGAACCATTCACTTCTTCCCAATCATCCCATGCTCATACAGATCATGCCACATTATCACATTTTAGTCCATTTTCAAACCTCTCTGAATCCTTTCCCAGCCTTCCAATTATTCCACAACCATAAACACCAGCGGACTAACACCGCTCCTCCAACCGCTGTAGCCAGACCCAGTAACACCATAAAAACAACTACCCATTTTCGGACTCTAAATGCATCATCCATTTCCGCTTTCATCAAGTGCCTCTGCTTAGTATGCCAATGCCATGGCTCTTTCTCCTTCTCCTGTTCTGTGCCAGTTCCACTTCTCGACCTCTCTTTCGCATCTGGGGATTTGACATATGCATATGGACTTTCTGATAAAGGTTTGAAAACCAATGAGTGGAGAATTGTTTTGACGCGGCCAAAAATTGTTGTTGGCGCAGGACGGTTCGGCGAGTGAGAGTGCGTACGGAGGCGGTTGTTGCGAGAGTCGATAAGAGCAAGGGAGAGGAGGAATGAGACGAAGGCTATGGGCGTTATGAAAAGCTGTTGTCAAAGTCAGAAGAAGCCTTGTTATTTTGCGACCACAACAGGACTCACTCTGACAACGACACTTTCTTTAGGAGCTTCTGGAGGAGGCGGCGAGCGTATAACAGGTTGTGATCGTGTAGGCGATGACATCTTTCCTATAGCTGTCTCTCTCTCAAAATTTGAAGGAAGATAATGCGCAGGGAGAGATCAGTCGAGTTCTACATCATGATTCTTGAGGAGGAATGCTTAGCTACGTATGTATTTCGTATTGGGCATGTCGGTGTTTCGCCCACAAGGCTGTGCCGCTCGGGGAAAACGTCTCGGTTCCCTCGGACAATGATCGCCAAGAAAATGGGAACGTCATCAGAAGGCTGAGTGTGCAAATGCGGGCAGGCAGGCGAGCCCCTTTTCACCTCACATACTGTAGCGAATCCACAAATCTATTATTATTTTTGCCTGTGGCTAAATTTTCCTATTTCAGAAGACAACTCAAGTGCAGTCTACGAAGCAAATTGAGTAGCAATATCACCAAACTTGACACGCGCCAACCGTCCATCCCGGTTTAAAATGGCCGCTTTCATATTTCCAGGCAGCCAATCACTAGCTATGATCTGGTAGATACGCATCAAGCAGTCTTATCTCAATCGCATCAGTCACACAATCAGAACCCACATATCTATTGATATTATGATATCCTCCTTTTGGAAGAAGCACCACTTGGTGCTATTCGATCCTCAACATATACAATAAAGGGAAATTTATCTTCCTTAGTAATATTCCTTTTTAAATGATATTACTCGTATTGGATCCATCGTCGCCGTAAATGGTAAATAGTAGATTTGTGCAGTCTACAGGGCCAGCGGGACCAGGAACATTGAGAAGAAAGGTCCTGTTTGAAGAGACGAATACTTTTCCATAGTTACATTTCATACCTCGACTGCCTTTGCTTCTTTCTTGAAGATGTACACTCGATTCCCACGTTGATAATTTTGTAGTTCATTTATGGCGCTCAGATAAAGCTAGTTCTTCCTAGTACCTGAATATCCTAGTTCAGCCGAATAATATGAGTAAGGCTGTGAATCAAAATCATCCAATCATTTTTTCATTTTTGTCTATCCACCATTAAAAGTATCTCTCAAGGGACAGGTTTATATAGGTATCAGCATTCCCTTCCCCACTATCTAGTTCTCGTATTGGCGATATCCAGCACCAAAATATCTTGAGCTCCAACTTCCGTTAAATCGTCCATAACTGTCGCAATTTTCTTTTTCTCGACCATTGAGCTGACAGCTACCCAACCTTCTTCCTCCAGGGCATTGATTGTCGGTGCTCGCTTGCCAGGTGTGATTTTGGTAGCTGCCATGAGACTATCTCTCCGGACATTGTACTGGCAAAGAACGTACTTTTGTGCGGCTGTAAAGGTTAAAATTGTCCTTTGATGGAAGACACAAGAGACTTACTTATGACACCTCGTATTCTCGAGGCGATGAGATCAACAATTGCTGGATTTGAAGGGTTCTTCGACCTGATGAGTACGGCAGAACTTGACACTACTGTGTCGATTGCCTTCAGGCCTGCAGCCTTCATTGTCTCTCCGGATTCTAAGAATTGTTAGCTCTGAATAAAATAGGAATCAGCATAATCTAACCAACGAGATCCACAATTCCATCAGCTACTCCCAAAGCGCATGCTGCCTCAACACTGCCACTTAGTTCAATGATCTTCGTCCTTAGTTTCCTTCCGGGCTTCTCTCCGTTGCTCTCGCCATCATTTGCTTCTCGCTCTAACGCTGCAAAATACCCCTCTGCTAGATGAACAAAGCTTGTGCCAACGTTCTTTCCAATTAAGTCTGAAGGTTTGACGTATGTACCCTTTTCTGGGACTTGGACTTGCAACTTGCAGGAACCAAAGCCCAGGTCCATTACCTCCTCGCAGCCCTGGACATTGTCTTCCTCTATTGGCGTTGACTTGCCTGACTCGGCTCGTTCTCGCCTCAAAGCTTCGACACCTGCTGCATGTTCTGCGACAGTGTCTTGACCCGTGATACCAAGACTGACTCGACCTTCACCGACGAATGTAGGAATATCTGCAGCAGGGAGGAAAACCAGAGCAATAGGCAAATTCTTGACCAAAGCAATATCGAGCCGCGATTCTCGTCGGAATTGTATGTCTGCGCCTTGCAATAGATCAAGTGCTGCTTGCAACAATCGTCCCTCTGCGTCCCCGACTCAGCGCATGTTCGAACCGAAATCGCATGTTGACTCACTTTTGGGAACAGCAAACAGCAACCTCCCCTCTAAACTTGAAGGATTATCAGCAAAAGTTTCATGAAGCTCTTCATCGTAAAAGAGAGGCATCTTAGAATTTCTTACTGATTGACGAGGTCCATGGCTATGAAATTTGGGGGAGTCTGCTTCTATACACAACACCAGAGGTCCGATCGCGGGGTATTGACTTTCGGAATAACACTTGTAGTAATGCGCACGAAAAAGGATAAAAGCTGGTAGAAGAGGACGGAACTGAAGCAATGCAGTATCACGCCCAATATCAAATGAGAGTGAAACACGGGCACGAATCGTGGGGCTCACAATGCACGATAGACTGTTGTCACTGCACCAATTTGTTTGCGGAACTTTGTGCCCCACGTTTATAATTTTCGCACCGCGTCATGCGCGATCTACTCGGGCTAGGATGATTTAGACTTAGCGTATAATTCTGGTCACCATAATCACGTGATAGTAAAACTTCTCGCTAAGACTACCGCACTCATGAATTTCTAGAAAAATATCAAGAACGACACAAGTCAAGCCAAATCACAACCTTCGATCCCACGCGCATTCATCAAGTCAGTTCCTATAATCAAAATTATCAGGAAGATAGACTGATCCACCTAGATCGCCAATATGGAATCCTCAAAGGTCCCCGTTAAGCTTGTGAAGGTCACCCGAGTCTTGGGTCGTACTGGTATGCATTCTTCGATCGCGACGAAGAGATCATTGTCCTAGACACTGAAGGAATATTTCTGATGGAATATAGGCTCTCGAGGAGGTGTTACCCAAGTCAGAGTCGAGTTCATGGACGATACCACCCGAAGCATTATCCGCAACGTCAAAGGCCCAGGTACGAATATATTACTCAAAATTCCCTGGAATTTTAGCATTCAAAAGCGCAAGGATTCAAGTTCATAAGGTGCAATGAAGCTAACATGGATAAATTTAGTCCGCGAAGACGATATTCTCTGCCTACTCGAGTCCGAACGTGAAGCTAGAAGATTGAGATAAGGCGCTGGTTCTTGGGAGTGGAGAAAATGGGTTTTCGTTAATGCAAGCATTTGCTGCGGGGCTGGTTGTACCACGATATATTCGATGAAGGAGCCAAGGCGCTTCGTCACAATACAATACTCTTTCCAAAAGACTGGGTGATTTGTAGTACCTCGACGGAAATAGCACATTGCATCGACTTGGATTGTTTTGGCAATGGTGATGGAGATATCGAGTGACCGTATTGATTATATCTGGAACGGCTCGCCTTGCGGTATGCATTTTAATTTCACAGGATGCACCTACGATCATGGCAAGAACGCTATATCGACGAATGTGACCATGTCCCACGACATCTCTCAAATTCACATTAAGCTTCTTAGTCGACATACCGGCGCAAGGTTCCAGATGTCAAAAAGCCACTATACCACGCAGCACCTCACTCGCTCGGATCCTCACGAATGTTCCCAGAAACGTTCCAAGTAGAGCCTTTCGGCCATTCAATAATGTCTTCAATTTTATCTCTATCTTGACTCTCCTTTCTATTATCTGCGGTCCTGTTGGTTTACTAAAAGTTAAGCTACCAAATGTTATCGAATCTCGAGTCGAGCCCTTGCTTGAGCGGCGTCATAAGAGTACTATTTTTAGTGGTAAGAGAATTCAAGCTTCATGTACTTTTCGTTTTTCTTGTCTATAAAAATCAAAGAGGGAAGCGGAAATCCTGACTGAAACAATCTCGAGATATTATACTTGACTTGTACTACGTCACGCAGCTGAACAGCCGTGAAGATTATCCTCGAAAATTAAAATGGAATCGAACAATTGATATTCACGAGTCTATAAATTTCCGAATTCTGATGTCCATTCTCGCCCGAGAATAGATCAAATCGTCTCCTACTGTAAGTAAGTCGTAAGCTCCAAATGTTGCGGAATCATTCGCAAACTTCACACCATTGGTCACGGCTCACTTCTGCCCGAAGACGAAGACAGATTTGCTATGCGATTCCTCACCACTTAAAATACCATCTCCACTCCTCCACATGCCTTTTGTGAAGATGACCTCGTAAACTGTTTGGCAGGTTCTTAATAATTAGCTCCATTCGAGTTTCGTAGAGGCTCCTCAATGCCCTTGAACTTTGTGGGGAAGGGGAGAGCCACATCCAGCAATGGCGATGGTTCTCAACTACTGCGACGTACTTATGGCAGGTTGAGTTATCGCCGGGGTGCTTACGCGCCTTTCTTAGAGCCGTTCAAAGGTGGTAATAGCTTTTCTGTTTGTCAAGTAGCTGTCGAGGAAAGGTTAGGTGAAAAGAAAGGAGATATGGGATAGTCAACTACTCCGCTCCTGTTTGCCTAAGGCCTAGAACTGGGTCCCCTATTGGCACAATTTTGCGACATTTTGGTCGATCAATGTCTCTAGATATAAATATCTTAGAAAGTTCTATATGCTGCTCTTCTGTAAATAATGAATCTAGCTATTTGATTCATGGGTATAAATTTCCCATACCGCGAAGAGTAAATTTGCAAATAGGTAGGTGTTTAGATTAGAACAAGGACCGGGACTTGGGGAAGGAGAAACAAGAATTGTGATTAAGAACATGGCGCGAGGTAAAAATCCATGCACTGCAATGCTACTCCAGATATCACATGTCCCAGTGGCAATCTTACATTCAGTGAACGCGACATCCGGCGTTTGATGTTCTGGCATGGCAAGCCTCGACGTATGAAAGTCTGCGTCCCAGCTTGGAAAATGAACGTCTAAAACGATAGAGAATAATATAGTATCATTATTTCAACATTCAAACACATTTGTTCGAGAATATTATCGAATACAGGCGCGAGGCTGCACCGTAATAACCAATTTGTCGAAATCGAGAGAAGATGTCAGTCGTGCTGGTAAGAGTGGCTGCTAAGCGAGTGATCTTCAGGGGTTCGCAGGCTTCGCGAATGAAAGAGGTGGCACGTATTACAGCAGCGGTAATGAAAATGAGTTGACCCTGTACACATCTTCAAGGACTTGCAAAGTGCGGTGCTGCAGCGAGATGGAGTTTGACATTAGATAGCCTGCATCTCCTTCCTAGGCTTGGGCATCGAAATCGCCCGCACGCAGATGTTCATCTTCCCTCACCACGACGAATGAAAGGACTAAATTGTGTATTGGGTCGCTTATTCCACAATCAAAAGTTGAATGATTCTTCATAATCAGAGATGAAGCATATTGTTGGTAGTGATGGCGTTTGGACTCGCTCCTGCGAGTGCTGGGGTTTTGTGCTATCGGAGATAATGAAGGACAGGAGGAGTACATGATGGACTGAGACAGTTGGCAGCGTGTAATGAGCGTTGGTTGATGATAGCTGAGAGCGGGGCGTTGGAGCAAGAGATGCAGACGGAGACGGAGATGGAGATGCAGAGTCGGGTTGAGCTTGTCGGTGCTGAGGGCGGAAGAGACGAATCAACTATCTTAAGCGCCCAAAAGTTATCACCTTTATCACGGCATGAAACAACCGTTTGCTTGCACACAGGTTGCCAAGGCTAGAAGTTAAGCTGCAAATATATAAGCTTAAGATTTTGTCGACCCAACTGGATGTTTAAAGACAGAAAAAGCAATGTAATCGAAGCCACAAGCTGAATAGAGGCAGATGTTTCGATATCGCTCGCTTTTTTGGCCACCATTTATTTTAGGGCCAAGACACAGACTCGTGCTCTGAAGAAAGCACGAGACAATTGAGCGGACATACGGAGCGCATTAAAACCGCTCATTTTGTGCACAGGAATCCACGTACATTCAAACGTAGTGATTGAACGGTGGGCTGGCATAGCTTTCTGTGCGCTTTTCCTACTTCTCTTATATTAGGATCAGTATCTTGAGAGGATTGTACGCTCACTCTCGAGATCTGTTTCGTCTCCTGAGGCACTCCTCGCCATCTGGAGCAGGTAATTGGATCACGTGATTCAGTCTTCATCACCGTGTCACCTGGACAGTGTGCATGAATGGTCTTATCGAGTTAAGGAAAGCACAGTAACATACTGCGGTCCGTTCTCAGCCTCCTATTGTTTGCATAAAACATTGGAGTGATCATCCAGATGAAAACCAAACGAACTGCGGCTAAAAATTTAAGCAGTGTTTAGAGCGACACTTGACTGCTTGACACGGAGGGTGGGCCCCTTTTGATGCGGGGAAGGGTCTGAGGACTTCAGAACGGACGAGCAGAGAACATTTTTGCAAGAAGATATAGAGGGGTAATTGTAGTAGAAGAGATAGAACATTTGATTCGCAAAGAAAGGAGAAAGAATACTGACATCATATGCATAATATGCCAAGTATGAAATGTTTGCATAATTTGGTGGTGGAGGCTAAGTTAAGATAAAGTGTTGCAGTATTGGCCTGGGGTGCAGGGGTTATAACGGAAAAAGCATGGTTCCTCCACCTTCCCACAGGGCTTGCGATGCTCCTCAGGATTTCTGCCAACATCACCACGCCATCTTGTTGCAGACACATTCACTTTTCACCACTCCATTCGTTCTTACGTTCGTTACCGTTTGCTCTCGTTACTGTCGACAGATCTTGAAGGAGGGATAAAGGAGGAATACCGCGAACGGGTTTATTTCGAGAACGAGGTCTGCCGAGATTGCGGAAAGGAAAGAAGACATCCCTGGTCTTAGGAGGGCTATTTACGACCACACGATCGATCGACCACCGGAAACGGAAAGAAGACGTGAGTTGTATTATTGGAGAAGTTTGTTCCTCAATTTTGGGCGCATTTCGACGAGCACGCGTTTGATTCTCAAGAAAATACGGACAAGAAAGGCTGGAGCCAATAATTGGGATCTTCGACCGCACCAGCGAAAGTTTGTACCGCCGCATTCAACCACGAAACGGATTTCAGACAGCAAACAATCCAACGGCTTTCGAGAGATTGAGGACGCGAATTTCTTAGATAGTTGCTGTAGTACAGTACGATCTAACACAAGGGAAGATCATAGACATTGAGGAAACCCTCGATCTCAGCGCAACGCGACTTCGATCCTCCTCCGCTATCTCGTCATCGGCGAGATCAACATACTGCCACTACGATGCGGCTATCAACAGTAGCAATTATTTCAGTCCTTTCCTCCGTTCCAATCGCGAATGCGCAGATACCAAATGGCGCTATTGTTCCCTTCTCAACTCTCCCTAGTTGTGCCGCACAGTGCGGACCACTTTTCGACGTCCAAGGCAAATGTTCTCCTCCGGCCAGTGCTACCGTCGATGACAGTTGTTTCTGTACCGATTCTCGACTCACACCGTTCAATGAAGCTGGAACAGCAGGCGTAAGCCAGGTCTGCGGGAGTGCCAGTTGTTCAGCAGCGTCGGATTTGCAGGCTGTTAAGACATGGTATACAACCTTCTGTGCTTCGAATAGTGGAGTCACTTCTGCCTCAACTACCGGTGCAGGCGCAGCCTCTACTTCTACAGGCACAAGCACATCAAGCGGCTCATCAAATAACGCCAACAAGAATAATAGCAATCCTTCCTGGTATGATAAATTCTATTATGGTATTTGGATGGTGCTGTGCTAACTCATTCAAATAACAGGCTCTCTACACATTACAAATGGGTAATCATGCTTGTTGTCATGTTCCTCGTCATTGTTGGTGCATGGATTGCAGCATGCGTTCTTCGTCGTAGATATCTTCGGAAGAAGGAGAAGGAAATCGAGATGCTCCCACCTGTCGCGCTGGGACCCCATCAATTACAGGCTATGACTGGCGGATACAGATATGGAGATGGTATTGTGGATGCAAATAGAGGAGCACAGAGCCATGCTGGTGGACATCAGAAGGAGATGGCATCAGTCGAAGCAGCGGCCGCTCAGGGAGCAAAAAGGCAAAGTCACGGCTTGAGGAAGAAGAGAGATAGGTGAACTTGAACCATATTGGAATTTGTTGTAACATGGCGTTCATTGGGACCGGCGTTCGGGAAAGTCGTGCGAACATGGGTTTTGCTAATAGTCCCTGTGTTATTTGCCTGGAGTGTCTTGTGGATATGCTCGATGTGTCGGCATTGTTAGGAGAGCTTCGTAAATACTGCATCGCTGTACATTACCTCGGCACAAATATAGTGCTTAGGTAGCTCTAGTGAGAAGGAATGGCAGAAGGAATTCAAGTCCTCGGTTTTTAGAGGCTACTTTACCAGTACTGTGTTTCCTACCTTGATTCGCGTCTTCATCTATCTTTAAGCGACTTGTCCTCCATTACCTACTTGAACGAGTGGGTATCGAGTCTAAAAGGTCCATCCAACACTTCCAACTTCAACACTCGCCCATACTCTTTACTCTTGAAGATATGTTCTTGATTAGTCCTTCGGCGTCTCCAACAGTCATGTTTTCAAGCGCCAGCATCATCGCTTTGCTTTCCCTCATCTTCACAGTACTTTTACCCACTTCGTTTGTTCCCATTTTCTGCCTTGCCATAAAGCTATTCTTCTTTGCCTTCTTCGTTATCTTCTATCTCTGTATTAAGCGGGGTTGCTGCTCAGTTACTTGGTTCTGGGGTTGGGCAGGAGGAGAGAGCAACGTCTGAATTGATCCCAGACGTCTGCTCATCTTCCTGATCTTGAGCTTTCCACTGCCAAATCTGGTCCACGGCTAGGACACCAACTGTCCTCATTTACGAGCTATTGTTCTTAAAGAGTCTATTCACCATTTGGCGGCGGCCTCTTCGAGAACTCTAAGGCTAGATGCTCTTGGGTTGATACCCTCATCAAGAATAAATCACTACTTCACAACCATCTTCCCACAATCCGATTCCTTCCACTTTCAAATATTCTTTCTCATTCGCAAACTTTCAGCATCATACTTGATCATTGCTTTGTCGACTTCGCGATAAGTTGTCGTCCGTTCCGCGTTTTCACAAGGTCTCGATATCGACAGATACAGGCGCAGACAGCTGCGTCTTTGATATCCCAATACCAGATTTTACTTCTGACTTACAACATACTTACATTCACAAGGACTTTGGGTCTTGTTGCACATATGCTTTAGAGTGGCATCAACTCCCGCCTTTGCCAGCCCTTACCTCTGACGATACTTTCTCCTCCTCACCCTCCGACTATTCGAACATTACTATGGTTTGCGCATGATATGACAAAGTCAGTTTGCAAAGCACCTCACGAGAAATCAAATTGAACAAATCAAGAGTTTCAGTTTCGACACACAATACAACGACAAGAATATGGGTAGCGGGACAGATACTGCGGTCAACAGTAACATGGCTACCAACACAACCACTCCATCACGGGGAATCTCTTATACCAGGGACCCTCCAGACCGCCTTGGCCAGATTTCTGACTTGCAACAATATCATGATCTCACCAACGAGCTTCAGAATCTAAGAACCAGCCAACAGGATGTGGCCACAGAATTGAGGATTAGAGTTACTGTGCTTGAAAACGAACTCGAGCATGCTCGTAAGGAAAAGGACTCAGGACTGAATAGCCTACGCATTGTTATCGAGTCATTGACTGGCAATACTTCTTCTACCACAGTCCCGAGAGTTTCCGCTGCTCCGCTTCCTGTGCCACAAGCATCTATTATCACTGAAGACACTTTTCGTCAGACGAAGCAATTTGAGCTTGAGCGTCTGAGAAAGGAAAATCGCTCGCTGCGCTCGAAAGTCAAGGAACTCGAACGAGCTGACAACTTCAGAGGCCGTTCGCGAGAGCGAAATGTAGGCTTTGAATCTCCCGAACGTCTACAGAATCGAGTTCGACGTGAGAGCGGATGGGCTGAGGCAGAGGATGGCGGTAAGGGCAAGGAGAAGGTTTCTGATCCTATTCCCACCAACATCGAATATAAAGGATTGCGAAACGTTCCTACTGGCCCAAGAAACCAAACACTGAGGCACCCCGAAGAAGGTCCGACTGCATCAATGTTGATTGGCAGTTGGGGTTGTGAAGATAGTTTCGACCGTGGCCTGCCAACGATTCCGAACACTCCCATCATTGCAGCAACAAACCTTGCTAGCTTTGATGTTGGCCTATACAGCCTTGAAGATAATCTGAACGATAATGGACTACCTCCACCAATTGCTCCCCAGGCTGCTTTGAACAACGAAGGATTTCCTGAAGCCCGGATTGCCCAGATCCCTTCGCTCATGGCCAGCCAGAGTGTAACTGAGACCAAGAGCTACCCTGAGCTTGACAAAGGAATCGACGAGCAGTTGGCTGATGAAGGTGCTACCATGCTGAAGTTCAAGGGTCCCACTCCAGGTGTCTTAAAGACTGGGTTCCAACTCGAGGGCAACCGGCGTGGTGATGACTATGACGCATCAAATCGCCTCGAGACTGCCAGGACTTACAACCGCTCTCAGTGCTTGTGGCGCGATCCAAACACTGCTTCTAGCAGCAACGAAAACTTCCCAGTCGGACCAGGCGCGGCTTTCGAGATGCCCAACGACAGATCCTTCGATAGCAATCTTTGGAGTTCGGTCGAGGAGCGGGAAGAGGTCATTCAGGCCAACATGCAATTAGTCAGAGGGTCTTTTGCTAGAAAAGCAGAGGAGCGTGCCTTTCCAGATTTCTTCCGCTATGGTATCCAATACAGACCAGATGCCACAGACAGCAACTATGCACGTACGGTGCACATCAACAATCTTCCTGAAAACACCGAGCTTCGTGAAGTCATTGCCCGTGTTAGAGGTGGAGAGATTCTTGGAGCTACATTGCTGAATACGGTGAAGCTCACAGGTGGTATGACTGCGAGAGTTGTCTTCAAGCTAGAAGGTGCTGCTGAGGACTATGCTCTATACGCGGCTGAGCACCCTATCACATTTGGGGAGAACAAGCGGGTTGCCCAAGTCATTCTCATTGACACACCTACATATCCACTCAATGCAGGCCAACATGCACGAGTACGAGCTGGGGAGCAAACTCGCTGCCTCGCCATTCCAGACTTTCCACGGACTGTCTCAATTCGAGGACTTGAGCGTACCCTTGCTTGTGGCAACGGCTACAGGGCAGAGAGTCTGGTTGAGCTCTTTCAAGATGAATTTGAGACACTGCATCTTGAGTTTAGCAGTGTTGATATTGCTGGCTCTGCTTATGGTATCTTAACCAGCAGGCGCCTCCATGGAAGTTCTCCACCAAGATTCGAGCCTGATCCATGTGCCGGCCCTGTCGAGGAGCTGGAGCATGAAGTTTCACCAAGACCACCTTTGTTCTTCCGTAGTCATCTCAGGCAATCAAGTGAGGAGTCCTTCGACTCTTCTGAGAGGGATGAGGGTGACGAGCGCATATTCAGAGAACTGGAAAGCTTGCAGCGGAAGAGACTCGCAGCATTATCCAACCAGAAGGTTGAGATCCCATCATTCAGTGGTACTGGCATCAAGTCTGCTTCATGGGCAGATGAGGTTATTGATGAGGCCGAAGATGACAGCAAGAGCATCCCGTTGATGAAGGAAGATCCGTTGTTGATTACTAGACTTCCAGACAATGCTCAGGAAGCAGTCGATAACGGAAAAGACTGCATCACGGAGAAAGTCAACCTTCTCACTATGAACAACATCAATCAAATGATGGCAGAGGCACGAGCTAAACCTTGGGAAGACCGGAAGCGACCGATTGGTCTGGCTGGCAGCAAGTATGCAAGCTTCTTGCCAGATTTCGAAGACCGTGGTGAGCGACCACGACTTGGGCGAGGTTGGGGTACTGCCGAGAGCTTCACTCGAAGATTCAACGATAATAATAATGACGAACCAAGGGCCAGCACACGTCAGGAGATTCGCCATACTGAAGAAGTTGCTCGGCGAGAGGAAGCTCAGAGCGAATATGCTTTTAACACATACCGCCATGGCAGTACAGACAACCTTGCAGTTCAGGCACCCGAGCTTGATCCTCATCAAGTGTTCCATTCAAATCCTCTCATCGACTTCGAATCAAACGAGTACTCGCGCTCTCCACCCCGCGTCGATCTGCAGGACTTGCTCGCTTTCTCTGAATCCTCTAAGTCTCGATCTCCGTCACCATCTATAGGATTTCCCACACAACCCGGTCAACTTGGTCCCTTTGGTCTCTCGTTTCTTAACGTAGCTACACCCTCTTCACGATGTGAAAGCGATGTTACTGCAAAGTTTGTAACCGCTCACAGTGTTTCTCAAGAGAAGGACGGATTTTGGGAGCACCCTAGTGAAGAGAGAGAGGATAGAGTGCGCAAGAGTCCCAATAGTCCCATCCCTCGTGAGGTCGTTATTCCTGAAGGTCTCCAACATAAAAAGAATGCCAGCTTTGAAGTCCCGCCAGTAGAGAAGATGCATTCTCTTCTATTCGAGAGAAGAAAAGGTTTAGGGTTGATGATCGATACTAGCCTTAGCGGAATGAAGCGCAAGCGAGAGCGGGCGGAGAGAAGAGAGAAGGAGAGTGATGTTGATGCAGAGAATCTGGCTATATCTACAGATGATATATTGGATGGAGCGGAGGCGGCGGAAAAATCGATGAATGTGGAGGTTGGTACTTTGGTGAAGGACAGCAAGGATTTGGTGGACATGGGAAAAGGAAAGGAGGTCATGGTTGCCAACCCTGATGAGATCTCCCTGGACGAGGAAGACGAGTAGGATTCTGCTCCTTCAGCCATTTTCCAAAATCTTCTCTCGATACTCATTCCACATCTCTCACCGACTTCTAACCTTCGAATGTCCGGGCTTGTCATCTTCTCGTATCTTTCACATCCATCCCCGAGGAGGCGACATTTCTACAAAATAATTTTCTGGAAAAGATGCAGTCCCATGCGATGCGTGGTTCAGTAATCTTGCGTTACTTTTAATTAACATACTTAGATACAGATACATACTTGATAGTTCATCGCGTTGCTTGCGTTAATTATCAACGTTGCATACACACAAACTCTGCTCTCTCACTTGCCTTTGAATATGTGTTGTGATTTCGACCGGACAGTGCTTCATCAAAGGCTTTATATTCCGCGTTCTTCTCTTCCGTCCTCTTTTACTCATCCCACACAAAGGTGGGTGAGCTAGATAAATATCAAAACTTCAAGGAATCACCACGTGATACTACTCGAAACGGGAGCCAAGTTAAGAACTCGAGGACCGATTAGGTAGCCAGGGAAAGCCGAAAGTGGATTTTGTTGCACATCGTGAGCCGACGCTGAACTGGCGAGGGTGCTGGATGTTGGATAGGCGCTTATCGTGAAACTGCGCTGTGTGGCTGAGAGGTCGACATGAGCCAGCTTTTATGTATGAGCTCATACTGGAGGTCTATTAAGCAGTAGACCATTTGCTGTTTAAAGGAAGCAGGGTCTTTGATATCAGAAACCATGGGCATGAAATTGAGATGGAAGCGTGGATCATCGGAAGAGAGTGAGGATGAAAATAGCCGCATGGGAGCAAAACGTTGGAATGATTGGTTTAGCGGGCTGGGGAGGGTGTTTTGTTGCACGTCGCAATTCTTGCGCGCGTTGCGCTCAGTGTGGTTTAAACTCTCTAGGCGTTGCGCGCGGTTGCTGCGTTACAATAGTGTGCTGTTCCCACTTGCTTTTGGCACCGGCTGTGGAGAAGACGTATCATACGTTGTGAGGAGTCGAAGGGTCAGGACTTCGAGTGCGTGGATGAATTGAGGTCGGTAACTTTAGGTAGAACTATGTGATGTGACACTCTTTACTGAGAGGGAAATGCCTAAAATTGTTGGCTTGAAGATGCTCTGTTCATCTATCGATCTCATGCATGCATCCAAATAAAGAGGGCGACAATCTCGCCCTCTTTCCTCGCCCTCCTGCGTGCGACGTGCAACAAAGTGCAATCAATCCTCCATTGTACCTATCACAACCACCAAACCATAGCATCCTGCAGAAAAGGGCGAGAGTAGGGCGTCTGCATCTGCACTCGCCCTCATGCGATGTGCAACCAAATCCTCCACTTGGGCATCCCACCTTCGCTATTTACAACTACGTGCAGAAAAGGGCGAGAAGAGGGCAAAATGGGCGAAACGGGGGCGGAAAATGGACAAATTGAGAGCGAATACGAGGCAAACAGCGTCTGAATTGAGGGCGAAAGAGGGCGGAAACTAGGCTGAAAGAGGGCTGGAAATGAGGGCGAAAAGGGCGACGATTTTTGCGATGTGCAACAAAATATGTAAGAGCAGGGGTTGAAGGGTGGGCTTTAGTCACGTGTTGGGGAGGGAGGGGCTGAAATGGAGGTTGAAGTTATTGGGCACCACGAGGGTTGTTGTTGTGATGTCGTTTGAGTTTGATTCATTCTTGCATGTAATATGAGCAATCAGAAGCTAGTGCAACTAGAAGATTGCCGTCCGGTATGCTATGGGTATCCCTATAACTCCCTCTGCGTATCCATTCCCCGAAGTGAGCCACCAGCCATATCCTAATCGTACAGTACAATTACAACTCATTGCCGTCGATGACTGGAGAATCCTCAATATCAAAGGTAATCGCCGCTCCGCCCTCACTACCATTCTCCTTTTCGCTCGTAGGCGTATCCTTCGTGACTTCACCCATGGTCTGCGCAGCGGTAGCATCAACGCCGACGAACCTCATTCCGTTGCCATGAGCATTAAAACCCTTATTTTGTGCGGCCCCTTCATTATCTCCATTCTCTCCGGCCTGAGAAGCAGTATTGCTGCGCTGAGCTTCGGACACCTCGAGACGCTTCTTTTTCTCATAGATTTCAACGGCCTCCGATCCGACATTCTCGTGGGGCTCCCAGCTGTTTGGCCAATTTCCAACCCATTTGATGAGGTAGTATTTGACCATCTTTCCCTTCTTGTTTTTCTGAAACTTCTCGCCAAGGATCTCATCTACATCATACACTTCATCCAGGTCAACAACTTGAGCTGCTGGCTTGACTGCAGTTTGCTTTGCTTTGGATTGTTTACCGGGGACTGGCTTGGTCGAGCCCTTCTGAATACTGGCCGTAGCGGAAGACGGGTAGAAGGTTATAGGCTTAATCATTGACGGCTTCCCCTTTTTCTTCTCGAGGTTCTCGTAAATGTTCGCGGCTTCCAAGCTTGAGCTCATGGCGACTGATCCCCTGCGAGGTTGGCTACGTTGGCGCTTAGGGTCGTTGACAACTTGAACGGAGGTGGCAGAAGTGCTGCGAGTCTGTCTGGAGGAGCTTCGAGTGTTTCTGACATTGGTAATAGCTTTCTTAGATGCCTTGACAGGCTCGGGAGAAGTGGATCCAGAGCTGGCCTCCTGAGTGTCGATATTAGTTGTCAGACGGACAGCATCAGAACCCTTCAGTTGTTGTGCAAGAGCAAAAGCAGTGTCTTCATCTTCGAATTCGCTCTCAGAGAAGATGTCGCTCGGGCCGTGTTGCTTAGATGGGCTAGATAGCGATGATTGTTTGGTGAGGGTTTCTTTTCGGGCTTGCTTCTTTCGTGCACGTCCGGGCCCGACATCAGGTACTTCTACTGACATGGAAACATCCCTTTCATCCTCTTCAACACTTCGCTTTCTCTTGGGGGGGCGTCCCGGACCTCGAACAATGCCTGCGTCACCACGTGACTCTTCCTTCGATGGTTGAATACTGGCGTTTACTTTGCCTTTGCCTTTGCGTCTCTGGTCGCGAATGGTTTCTTGCTCGATTTCCCAGTTCTCGAGGGTGCGTGCAGAGACGTGGTCAAGGATGTTCGCAGCCCGAACGCCCATGCGCAGTGCTGGCTTGTCTTCGTAACCGACGATGTAAACCGGTGAGCCGTCCATTTGAATCAAGTCGAGGATGATTCCAGGCTTATCATGTCGAGGCATGATTGAGATCGGTAGCATAGGAGGTCCAGAGCCACGAGTGTAGGGAGCCGCTGAGCGAAGTTGCACTTCCGCAACGATGTATCCTACAATCTCCCAGCTCTTGTCAGTTTGATCGCTCAGTACAACGCTGCCGAGTTGCCCACGCTCCATGCTGTCCGTTGTGTCTGAAGCCTCCGTCGCCTCGGATGATGATCGGAGATGGGGTGAGGCCATCGCGAGAGCGCGGCCCCATCTTCGTGGAAGAGCAAAGAAAAAAGTGAATGTTCACTTGCCTTTGATCTGATACGCGACCTGACCTGGATGCGTTACGGGGTGACGTTTGCACCTAGAGCGCAGTCACGTGGGACTTTAATTCAGTTCTGACTTTTTGGAAGAACTGTTTAGATGGATAGGACACAATTTTCCCACTCGAATTGAAAGGTGTGAGGTGTCTGAGAAGGAGGAAGACAAATGTATTGAGTAGAGGAAGTCTGCGTATCACGCAAAAAGACTCGAGGTTGTTGTTTGATGAAGATATAAACACGTCCGCAGTGGAAATATACGTTACTTTTAGTAGCTACTTAACTACTGGAACCGATGTTTATCTGTTTAGCGTAGAATGATTAAAAGTATTCACTTACTGGTTTTCGGCCACTGCAATATCTTGCCCTTCAAGCACTTATAGGTTGAACGCTGCTGTGATTGGTGAAATTGCCGCCATAAGCGCCTCGACGCGACAGAATCTCCCAATACCTGAACTAGTTAAGCACAATCATCAACCCCAGATCTCCACTCCACCTTCAGAACACCCCGAAGTCACAATGTTAGGAGCAGCTCCTACTCTACGTACCGCAGCCATCGGCTGCCGGTTACAACCTACTCTGTTCACCCCTTGCACATACGCCACGACATCATCTCCTTCCCCTCTTCGATCAAAAGAAAGTTCGACGACTCCCAGACGACGAGTACCACTTGCCAGACGCAATGTAGCTTTCAAGCCTACGATTTCGATTGTCCGCTACGCCTCCTCAATCTCTTCTTCGCCTACATCCACTCCCTCTCCCGAGTCACAAGCTACAACCCCAGAAAAGCTGGATTGGAACACATTTTTCAAACTCCGAAAGACGCGAAGATGGTACCAACTCGGTTCAAGCATTGGCACGGGCATTAATGGAGTCATCCTTGGAGTACAGGTTCTTACCCGCTCGGATATGGATGCGCTTGTCTCTCAGATTCCTCTTGACCCGTTCATTACGCTTGGTTTAATCACATTTACTTGCGGTGGCCTTGGCTGGTTAGCTGGACCGATTGTTGGTACAGCATTCTTCAACTGGCGAAATCGGAAATTTAGGAGCCAGATGGACGAGAAGGAGAAAGAGTTCTATAGGCGCATTAAGAGGTATAGAGTTGATCCAAGTGCTAGCAGTATGGCGAATCCGGTGCCTGGTATGTCTCACTTATTTGTCTTGAAGTAAAAGTCAATGCTGATGATCCCAGATTACTACGGCGAAAAGATCTCAAGTGTAGCAGGCTATCGGCAATGGCTTAAGGACCAGCGGGCATTCAACAAAAAGCGAACGACATACATCAAATACTAAGAATTCATAACGGCTGGGGGGAATAGCGAGACGAATGAGAACTGGTGTGAACACCTGTGCATGTTTTTATGTCATCGGAATGGAATGGAATTGACAGCTATATCTGCTGCGGAATCGGCGTTTTGAGAGCCTCTCCCTTGTAGTATCAAAGGTGCTTGGGCCGTTCACAAAGTACAAACGAATATCAAACCCCCTTCTCAGACATTCATTTGGCTAGTATTCGGGCCACGAACTATCTACTTGTTCTTTCCATGACTTGAAACCTCCTTGTATATCTCCAATATACCGTCCGGTTTTATCTAATCCACTCTCCTTCAATTTCCTTGTCACGACTTGAGAGTCGTTTCCCAGTCTGCACACCACATATATGGGTGCATCAGGAGGTAGTGTTTCCGGTATCCAATTGGGCTTATCTCCATCCATCATCGTCATAAGACTGCCCTGGAATGCGGAGAATGGAACATTCACCGAACCTTCAATGTTGCAGATGTCAAACTGCACCTTCTCTCTGACATCTACCAATAGATGCTCTCCTTCCCTTTCTTCCTTGAGCTTCTTGTATGCCTGCGCTTCTATTCTCTCACCAGGCCCTAGAATATTGATAGGAGTATTCAAGCCACAAAATAGCACATAGTCCAGGCTACCGCTGTTCAAGCTTTCTAGAGTCAGTTCTGCTTCTGCCGAACACGCAAAGCATTTCGGTCGTCTTGACCTTAACCTCACACTTCGAAATGGCGGGTTACTGTTTGCCGAAAATAGTAACATAGTTATGTCTCCTTTTTCTTCCTCACCTAGACGAGGCTTCAACTTGCCGCCAGCGATTAGCTTGATAGCTTCCAATGCTTGCAATACACCCATGACTCCCACCACAGGGCCTAAGATCCCACCATCACCGCAACTCACTACACTTTCAGCAGGTGGAGGTCTGGGGAATACGCATCGGTAGCAAGGACCACCTGCTTTATTGCCTGTTGGCAATGGAGGAGAATTTAAAACAATGAGTTGGCCATCCGTTCGGAGGGCCGAAGCAGAAACCAGCGGTTTCTGAAGGAGAACGCATATATCGGAAATGAGGTAGCGGGACGTGGGATGGTCGGTACAGTCCAGGACAAGGTCGTATTGCGAGACTATGCTTTGACTATTCTCTGGCGTAAGATGAGAGGTGTGAGCGTTGTATCTCAGATGTGGGTTTAGACTGCGTAGTATGAGAGAGTGCGAGAAGGAAATATAGTTGATGAGACATACGATTTTAGAGATGAGATTGCACTGTCCACTTTCTTCATGCCGACCTTTGAAGTGCTATGGAGTATTTGCCGATGCAGATTTGAGGTCTCAACTTCATCTCCGTCTACGATGCCTATTGTGCCGACTCCTGCTCCGGCTAAGTATGCAGCTGCTGGACAGCCTAAGCCGCCTGCTCCAACTATGAGAACGGAAGCAGCTTTAAGGCGAAGTTGTCCTGCTCAGAATTAGACAGTTCGACAATCCTTAAAAACGTGCAAAGTGACCTTGTATTCCTATATTAGGGACAATCATCTGTCTACCATATCTCTTATATTCCTCGGACGACAATGGCCATTTCCTAGGAGTCACGGGATCAGGCTGGTCGTGCACCGAGAGGCCGTCCAAAGACGTTTTGATGCTGCGGGAATCATTCTGAGCATCCAATATTGCGAGCTGATCTCTAAGCTTTTTCAGGTGTTCCTCAGTGGCTGCTATCTGTTGTATGAGCTGCGCGGCTGTCTGAGTGGCTGCATCCATGATTCAAGTGGTGGTGATGAAGACTTGTGCAAATCGCTTCAAAATTTGTGATCTTATTCGCTTGACCTTCCTCAATTTCACAACCACATCCAGATTTCCGGCGTCGTACAATTGCATTCATCAGAGTCCAAGTACCTTGTTTGACAATATCCTGGACATCTAAAATCATGGTAAAACCTTCAAGTACCCTCTAGCATGGACCACAGGCTAACAAATCTCCCAGGCGCCCACAGCACCCAAAAAGCGCTCGTCCATCCGCAGCAAAACTAGCAAAACCTCCAACTCTGGCTCAGGCATGATCACACGCCCTCCTCCGGCCCACCGTGAAGGCGCCGTAATATCCGATGGCTTTATAAACTCTAAAAAGGACAAGCGCACGATCAAGCACTCTGCCTTCATGAGCCGAATCGAGAAAGCTCACCGAAAACCTCTTAAGCGTCGACGTCCGAACAAGAAGCTGAAAACTACGATGGATGGACTTGCTGATGCACTGCCGAATGTAGAAGATTTGGTCCAGGGCAAGATCAGTGGAGAGGGAAAGATTAAAATGAAGAGTTTGAGGAGCAAGCCGGGAGCGCTGAAGAGGAAGGAAAAGCTGGAGCGTGTGGAGAGGGAGAGGTTTGGGAAGAACATGGCACAGATCATGGGTGTCAAAGAGGAAGTTCCTGCTCCTGTGACTGCAGCAGTGATGGACGTGGAGGGGATATCTGCAGCGCCTCCAGTTCAGACTGTCACGTCCAGCAGGTTTGCGGCGCTGAGGGCATGGGTGAATACGAATATGGAGAAGAATCCGGCGTTTGAGAAGGCGATTAATTGAGCATAGCATTTATGGCATGGTATGTACATCTGTGGCCCCAAAATTTTCTTCTTCCATTTCCCTAATCAGCCCATGAAGGAGGCGTCAAAGTTCTCTGCGATCTTGCAGGGGTATTGTTCTTCCGCACAGAACACTGCCGGCAAGCTCTACCTTCATCGCTGGCCAGCACAATTCACACTTTCTTACATATATATCTAGCCGTTTTCTGGGCTCTGACCTATATAGTAGCTCTTGAAAGGACGATGATGTCTATCACGTGCAGCCTTTTCCTCAAACCCCGCATACGTCATATTCAAAATCTTTACAAATAGCTTTTGAACCTCGACGATGGATCTTCCAACTTCTTCGTACATCAAATATATCTAAGATGCTAATCTCAAGATCTTCACTCGATTCAATTCCCGCGTCCTTCGCCACGGTGTCGGTAGGCACTCCAGATGACCTTTTGGAGGACAAGCTTAGAGCAATATCAGGAGCGGGGTTTCAAGCAATAGAACTTGGTTTCCCAGACCTAGTATCATTTTCTTCCAAGCATCATAAGAAGGAAATCAAAGAGAATGATTACGATTCGCTATGTTCAGCAGGAACAGAAGTCAAAGCTCTGTGTAAGAGGCATAAACTGGGTATCCTGATGCTCCAACCATTCTCGAACTTCGAAGGCTGGGCATTGGGATCAAAAGAGAGGGATGATACTTTTTCGAGAGCAAAGGGATGGATTAGGATCATGCAAGCGGTTGGCGCAGATATGCTGCAAGTTCGTCCCCGTTTTTCAACATCCGCAATTTTATACTCCTCCCTACTAACATACTGTAGGTAGGATCTTCTGACTCACCCTCCATCTCCACATCCCACGATGTTCTGGCCTCGGATCTCCGTGAGCTCGCCGACCTGCTTGCACCGCACTCCTTCCGCCTCGCATACGAAAATTGGTGCTGGGCAACGGTCGCACCAACCTGGTATTCCGTCTGGAGCATCGTTCAAAAAGTCAACCGCCCCAATGTCGGTCTTTGTCTCGATACCTTCCAAACCTGTGCCGGTGAATATGGAGACCCATGCACTGACTCCGGACTCATCGAGAATCAAGGCATACAACAGAAGCTTGAGATGAATTTCAAGCACTCAATTATGGAACTTATGAAGACTATTCCGGCGGAGAAGATCTATCTACTGCAACTTAGCGATGTGTATAAACCCCCAGTACCGTTTAAGGATGAAGTTGTGGATGGGCTGAGGCCGAGGGGGAGATGGAGCCATGATTTTAGGCCGTATTTGTTTACTGGGGGCTATTTGACATCGCAATGTGTGGAATTTGCGAAGGCGGTCCTGGGGACGGGAGCCAGATGTTGGTTCAGTACCGAGGTATTTGACGGAGGTCCAGATGGACAAGGGGGTATGAAGCAGTATGAGATGGGAGCGTTCTGCAGAGGTGCCATGGAAAGCCATAGAAAGCTATTGAATGCTTGCGCCGATTCTTAGGGTGGAATTGACTGTAGACCCATGTCGGCTTCTTTAGGTTAGAAAGGTTATGACGAGGACAAGTCATTTCTTGGCAGCATGATAGCTCTATGCCAAGCATATGAATAACGTGTAATATCACTAAAAGTAGTAATAAGTAAATATTGGCTCGCAGAATGCCTGTGATGATATTTATCAATTCCGTGCGTGATATGATCCTCCAACACATCTTTCCGACCTACCCGTTTTGTCAGCCCCGCTCTAAGCACCAAACCCCCCATGTTGACTAAACCATAAAAAAGTGTCCCAGCGCACTTCTTTCCCACAAGGCCCGATCCTATTCTCCATAGTATCCAGTATATCTTCGTAGATCCGCTGGTAATCCAATATTCAAGTACTCCGTTACCATTCAAACCAAAAAAAAGCGAATCCAGAATCAAATGACTCCTTTGAGCAACCAAATCCGAAAAGAAACAGAAACTCCTTCTTGCGCCCTCGCTGTTCTTGCTTTCTGTGTCCTGTCTTATATTTGTATCGTTTTGACATGTCCTCGTTGCGGTCAGTAAGAATATCCCGTTCTCGTGAGGCTATGAGTCGATTCTAGGTGGGCTTCGAGAGTCTGTCTTGCCTTTCAAAAATGGCGACGAGGAGCGAGATTCGTCATTTCTGTTCCCTGTTAGTCTGGACCCTGTTCGTCAGTCAGAACTCCAAGGGTAGCAGGGGACTTACGATCTTCTCCTTTCCCCTTCCTTCCGGAAGCCCTCAATCGTCTTCAACATTTCCTTCCGACCACCATTCGCATCCACAAGCTTCCCGCCCATACTCATACTAACTTTCTCCCTAGCATTTGCAGATAATAACCGCTTCAGCAGTAGATGGCGCATTTGTATGCAAACGTATACTCCGCAATCACTGCTATTCTCCTGCTGCGGACTGTCATCTAGGTTCATGAATCGCAACGGACGTCCCAACAACTGCCCCAATTTGTCCGTCGCAAGGAAAGCCTCGTTGTAATTGCTCGGTGTCAAGGAATCATAGTGAAATGCCACGCCATCAATGACGGAAACGAGAAGAAGAGACCAATGAGAGCCACCTTCTGCGACGGAGACGTTTCGTGCGTCGTTGATCGGGAGGAAGATGTGTGTTGTTTTCGAGAAGTTGGGTAAAGCGTCTTTCAACGTTAATGGGTCGGGAGTTTGCATGAGCATGAATGCCATGGAGGGGCGGAGTAGGACGATATGTGAGGAGGGGTATTTGCAGAGTTCTTCGCGCTCAAGATACCTGTGTCGTCAGTGAGGCTATTCCGGAAACCGTGGGATTAGGCTACTAACTCCTCCCAGAATGCGATTGTCTGTGAAAAGAAAGCGGATTAGTATGCAGAATAATAGAGGCAAAGTGCGGTGTACATTATCAGTAAGCCAGTCATTTTTCAGAGTATCAACATCCTCCTTCGTCACTATTCCCAATTATCAGTTCTACTTCCCCGCACTCTGCGCCTCTATGTCTCGACTTACACCGGACATCGTAATCTACTCAATGATCAGTCGCAGTCTCGTCGCAGATCCAAAGCCCACTTACAACTGAGATATGCATCATCAGGAGCCAACTTGCGCCTAGTCAGCCACTGCCTTGTCTTGAGAGCCATTGCCTCAATTACCGATTTTTCCTGGGAGACCATAACAAGAAATTAAAAAGGAAGAGGAGTGCAGACGTACAGAATCTCCGAAATGCCTGCTCACTCTTCCTTTGAATGGGTGGAAGCCGTCGCGTCCCATTTTTTCCGTTTTCCCCGTGCTGCAGGAGGTTGCCGTGAGGTGGGGTGAGGCTGAGTAGCGTTTGTGCTGGATTATGCCTAGCGGGGAGGTTGCGCTATATAGATATGTTGGTGAATAGGTTATAAGTGAGCAAGTGAGGACGTTATTCGCAATATGTATTCGTTGGATTTATGTTGTCGTAGTTGTCGTCGTTGCTGTCGACTCATACAAGGGTAAGGTTATGGCTGGAAAGCTGGTGGGGAAAATGGGCTTGCCTATCGGCATCTCTCTAGGGACGTCATTTCGGTCCGGAATACCCTGTGCGTCTCTTGATTCAGCCCCGGAATTGCGACGCTTGGTGCAGTGAAAATCTCATCGTCAGCCTTCACTAGATCTAACATCTCTTGCCAGACCTCTTTGTATTTAAATGACTGTTCAGCTACCACTAAACACACATTCTTTGCCACATAGCTTTGCACAGCTCTCGTGTTAAACTTCATACAAAGCGAATGTGCCCAGCTCTTGGAGGCCATATATCCATCAATACCTATGGCTGGTGTGCGAGGACCAGTTACCATTCACAGCCTATTTTTGGTAAATGATCCATGTATGAGCCAGTGCTTTTCGGCGCCTTCATATCTCAAACACTCCGACCCGTTCACAACTCGGAAACCTTTCGCCCCTCAGAGATCTGTTTCTGAACCTCGTTTTGCTGCTTCCGCCATACTTTCTCGAATCGAAGGACTTGATTCTCCTTGAGATCATCGATGTTTTGTTGGACAAAGCCCTTTGTATCTGTATAGATGGCTGTCGTCTCTTGCTTCTTGCTATCTAGACTTTGCATAATGATAGCCCTCTCTTGACTTCGCTTCTTCGTGAGCTTGTCGACGATCTTGGTACCGTTCTCACGATACTGCTCTACCATAAGATCCATTCGGTCTTCTTCGTCACTGAGGCGAATAATTATTTCCTAAGTAAACTTAGTATCTATTTAGTAGGAAGACAAATGGACTTACATCGGCAATTCGGTGGACAGCTTCATTGAGAGTCTTGTAGTGAGGTCTCATTGCCATGTTCCATTCCTCATTCGGAGTTGGTCTCTCACTCAGAGGTGCTCTAGAAGAGTCGCTGGACTCTGAATAATACGAAGTGCCATTAGTCAACTCACTCGGTTCAGTCAGATAGTTGACGTGATGATGCTTCGATTCGACCAGCGTCTGTTCAGGATCGAGAACAGATTGGCGAGTTCTATGTTCCCGACGACTAGCCTGGTCCTGCTCAAAATGGACCTTCGAGATCTCACGAGGCAGCTTGGGCAGCTCGTATTGAACTTCCTGCCGCTTATCGTCCCGGGACCCCCGAGAATGGCCCTTCACAGTCTCGTTGCTAGAATCCCGGCCTTGTTCCATAGCACTCGCACGAAGGCGCTCTGCGAAGTTACTTGATTTTCGTGTCTTTTCAGCGAAAGGATCCGGCAGTACTCTCTCATGAGAAATGACTTCCTTGCTAGCAATTTGTGTGTATTGATCTTGGTCATTTTTCTCGTGAGCAACATACCGAGTGGTGACTTCTTCCGGCGAAGATTGTACTTTGGGCTTCGCGCCTAATGTGATTCTAGGTCCGAAAACGTCAGAGATCCTCCTGGGCCTGGTCTGTTCCTTCGGTTCCCCCTCGCCAACTGCCTTGTCATCCTCAAGCGTCAGATTATTGGGACTATTATCTTGAACGAGTTTCTTTTTCAGCTTGCCGATATGATCAACTTGAACACGGGCTGGAGCGAGTGGGCTGCCATTAAAATCTACCCGAGAAGCTTGGGAGCTTGGCCTAGATGCATGTCTTGGTCGGATTGGTTTCGACCTACTTGTTGTATCTCGCGGTGGACTATTATTGAAAATGATATGCTCGGCTTCCTCGATTTCGTCCTCAGCACGTTGTAGTGCACCGCTCTCTCGACGCTTGGAGGGTGGACTTTGTGCATCTGATGCGTCGGCTTCGTCTCGTTTCCTCTTCCCACCGGAATCCATATGGATGCTTTTGGGTGTTTGATCTGAGTGTTGGATCGCTGTCATAGGATCTCTAGCAGCGCTCCTGTGGGCGATTGATCGACCCTGGTTTAAAGGTCCTTGTGCACCAAATGATATGATGGGTGGCTTGCGATGAGTCTTGTCGTCTGTCAAATGCTTTCCCTGAATGGCGTCCTTTGTATCCTCGCCAGCCTTTCTCGCCTTTTCCAGACGAGGACTGCCGCGTACAGGAGGCGTTGAATTTGTCTTGGGAGTCCGAGATTTATTCAACGGCTCTTGCTTAACTGCAGCTGGGGCTTGAACCTTCGGGTGTTGAAGACCTTCCTTTTCACTGCTGATATCGTGCTCATTTGATTTTCGCCGCTTGGAAGAAGCAGTCTCATCGTCGGTAACCTTGCGCTTCTTGCTCGCATGTTCGGCTTTATCCAATGCCTTAGTTGTCGCGTCTTCTGCTCTACTATCACCGGTCTCCCTGAACTCTGTTTGTTCAACATCAAGATTTCTTGGTTCTTCAGTGGTATTGTTGTCGGAGTTGTATCGAAAATCAGCCATTATTTTCATTGGTAGACCTCCAGCTACGGCCATCACCTTCATCTGCTCTTCTGATATGTCTATATCGAGTTTGTTGCTGGCTTTAGCATGAGAAGCTACTGGCACAGGTACTTGGAGGCTTGGCGTTGAGAACTCATGGATGTTCATGCATACAGGCTCGAAACTCTTTTCCTGTATGATGGACTTTTCCTCAGGTTGACCAACGACCATCTCCATAGATTTGGACTTGCGACTCGCGGGACTTTGTACATCCAGCATCTCGATATCAACCTGTAAGAAGTTTCTTCTAGCCGCTGAGGACTTTTGGGGCAAGGGCATCGGGGTGGAATTGACACCTGAGTCGTTGAGCTTGCTGGCGGTTTCAGCATCATCGAGATGTTCTGACGTATTGTCCAACTTAGAGGCCTTGTCGATGCCAGGACCTTTGGCCACCCGTTTATCTGCAGCAAGGACTACCACAGTACTTGCCTTAGCAGGTGCGACCGTCTCCTTGCTGATTTTATTCTGGGACTTCTTAGGAGTTGCATTATATATATCCTCAACCACGGTATTACCCGCAATTCCTGTAACGAGCGGGTGGTTAGAGGATGCCTCGCCTTGTATTTCTGGAAGATCTTGCTCGTCGAGATCTATCGTTGTTTCATTTCGACTGGGATTCCTGCCTTCTGTTGCTCTTGTTGGAGTTGTATTGTCACTACTCTTCGAAGCTAATTTTGCATCGGGCATTTGGTTTGACTCAATGACCTCCCTTTCCATCTTATCGTTGGCCTTTTCTTTACTTTTCGGTACTGGTGCCGGTTGGACCTCCTCCTCGGCGACATCCTTGATCTCTTCGTCCTCATTATTACTCATGTCTGAGTCTCGCAATTTTGTCTTGGCCTTTGTTGGTGCGAGACGTTGGCTGTGTCTCGTGGAGGCCTGAGACTGTTCAAGTACAGCTGGAGCTGACTTTCTGCCTGACTTTGTCGTGTTGGTAGCCGTCTTGCTTGTCGTACCTTTGCTACTCTTCTTCTTAGTACTCTTTTTAGGGCCGGTCCCAAACTCGTGGTTATCGTCATCTTCAGGTACGTCAAATAGCGTACTATCACCTTCGCTCTGCTTGGATGCCGATGGCTTTGAGGAATGAAGAGAATATCGCTTTGTGCCTCGAGTTTTAGATGAATGGGATTCTTTTTGAGGCGCTGTCTGGGTGCTCGTACTTGTTTGCTTTCTTGGAGGTCGCATGATCTTTGGTGTTGATGCATCATTGGGTTCAGGGGTCGTGATGAAATCTGAGTCGGTGGTGGTGACGCTCTGACTCTTTGCCTTTGCGATGCTCGACACAGATTTACTTATGGTCGAGCGGTCTCGCCCATCCTTGGAGACTTTGTCTTTTTGTGTTGCTGATCGCTGTGCCGATGAAGCTTTCTCTGCAGTCGTAAAAGCCTTTGGAATTTGCTTCAGTTTTGATCCTTCCTTGTTAAGAATGTTACGACTGCTACTATTGCTTGTAGGAGCTGTGCTGGACTTAACGTCGCTTTTGGCTAGAGATTGTGCGCCGGCTTTATGCAGAGAATTAGGTCCTCGTTGTGAATGAACATTTGTACCCTGAAGCTGACTCCTCGTCTTCACTTCAACAGCAGGCTTGGACGGAGTTTGTTGAGAGAAGAGTGCCTTGTCGCTGTTTCGGTGGTTGCTGGATATGATCGGCGGCTTAGCCTTCGGCTTGACTTTGTTGCCGCCACGACGAGATTGTGTCTGTAATTGTGTCGTGGTACTGTTTTCCACTGGGCTTTTCTCTACAGCTGTGGCGTCGATTTTGCGAGTTGAATTATCTACATTGTCACTTGCGTCGTTGTATTCAGCAGGCATGTCAGTCGCCTGCTCCAAGCTTTCTTGACTTGCACCCATCGTGGAATCGTGGAACTCCTCCAGCTCTTCCGGTGAGTGTAAGATGCCCTTATCACTACTCCCCCGACTCTTCGACGCGATTGGGCTAAGTTCCTTGAGATCGCCAAGGGCATTATTTCCAGGTTGACCAATTATCTCTACGATACCACTTCTTTGCGATGCCACGTTCTGGTCACTGGAACTGGACGGCAGTGGCCCATCAGATTCGTCGACCTCGGAGATCTCTGCATCAGGGCAATAGTCTGCAAGATCCTCTTTCAGATCTTCAAGGGCTTTCACGAGAATGTTAGCGATAATCTTGTCCAAGTCGATGGTTCTTCCATTGAGGTAGCATGCCGTATCTTCGGAGTTAGTAAGTTCGAAGGTTAAGTTGGCTGACTGGAGTTGTGATCGCTTGGTAGTAATAACTACTCTCTCGATCAACACTACTGGGACATCAAGGATATGATCCAAGGTGATTTTTGACGAGGGGGCCAAAATAGTCAGTATCCCATCGTTAAGGAATATGAAGGTGTTCTGGTGTGGCAGGCCGAGTGGGTGCGAAGGAACAAGCACTGTGCTAGATACTGGGACCAATGGTCCTGATCTATGCAGTTGTCAGCCATGCACTTGACGCCATCAGCGATTACTCACGATTCGTCTTTCTTGTGCGTCTTGGCATATAGATAATCAACATATTCCTGGAATCTGCCTCCCCAACCTTGGCCATCTTGTGTCAATTGAGGGAAGCTTCCATATAATATTTTGTCTGTACCCAAAGGCCACAAGTCCTGGAGCGAAACACCTGCGTCATGAAGGGTCCGCACTAGTTCGCCACAGATGATCTTTATGACTTCGTTGGGTTCTTCGAGAATGAGCTGCCCTGTATTTCGTCTTGAATTGATTAGTTTTGGCAGTAAATATGGATCAGAAGCTTTTCACCTCAGATCTTCGCCACTCAGCTCCAGTCGTTCAACGTTAGCTGTACAACCCCGAACCAGTTGAATGCACAATATGCCGACCTGGGATTTTTGTTAGATAATTTCATGTCTGTATTATCTCAAGCCCTTACCCATCGTCGCAAACTGGCAGGATTATCTGTGCTAAGAAAATACTCTAGGATCGGTTGCAAACACTCCTTTCCAATTGTGCTTTTCCTACTAGCAACTCCAGCCAATTCAACTTCATCTGCTGATGCGTTGTTGTCGCGGAGCAATGAACCCTTCATGTGGTGAGCTTGATAAAAGTTGCGTTCAGGAAGTCAGACTTACAGCAAGCAGATAAATTACGTGCTCACCTTCCAGGCAATATTCTGCTTGCAGGACAGCCTGGATAATGGTATTGAACAGAGACGGATCAAAATGGCTGCACAAGTCGCCATCTTCGCTCTCCAGCACCGCATCAAGGTCGACAATGAATTTAGAATCAATGGTTGTGCTGTGCTTCCGGCACCTTCGTAGTATTTCATTCAAGGTGTTGAGTGTCACAGATGATCTTTCGGAACGGTTAGATGAAACTTCTCGAGTGAAAAGGCTTGTGCTTACTTGATTAGACCCTCCTTCTTATTAGCTTTCGAAATGTTGTCGCAAAGTCTCTTGAAAGCATCTTTAAGCTGCTTCACTTGGGCGGACCCCAGCGACGACCGCTGCGATTGCGATGCCCTTGGCGCCATGTTGCTGCTCCTCTTCTCATTCGGCTTGTCAACAAGGTTTTTGGTCCCGTTCGTTCTGCTTTCTGCAGGTGTATCAATTATACATACTTGCTGTAATGCAACCAAAGGGCGTGTGAAGGTCGAAGGAAGAGTTTGCGCGCAGAAGAGTGCCGTTAGTGCGGAGTGACGAACCGGTTCGGCACTGCCACAACCTCGAACCTTGAGCTGGAGATGTTGTAACAAGAACTTCGGCTAGGCTTGTTAGCAATGGGCTCTTAAACATGCTTTAGAGTAGCTTCGAGCCATCTCGCAAGTGACAGCTTCATACTACTTTGCAATGCAGCGCGATGCAAGGACGCGGTTGCAGCAGCGATCGATTAAGGGTTGAGCGTGAAGCGCGTACCTCTCTTCCTTTTCCTCTAGCATCAGAGATTAGAAACAGATGGATTCTTGCACCGTCTTGGGCGAGTCAACATTACAAGGCGCGTTGGAAAATAGTGGATGTTGAAGACGGAGGCAGGTCTAAATTTTGTGCGAGCTCGAAGCGAGCAGACTACGAGTCACATGGTCACCCAGAGCAGGCTTCCTTCTCCTGACAAGCACAATTTTGAGGATAAACTAAATATATCCACGTTCAACTAAACGTCAGAATCTCACATCTTAACTTTAAAATGATGAGACTCAAATTTTGACTTTGAGGCAACTATATCGTTGAATCGATGCAGCTACTTTGGTATTTACGAAGCAGTCTTGTCTCGCGATCGTGTATATCAGTACACGAACTGTTATACAGATGGGTGCCTTTCCACATTTACACGAGAGGATACATTTTAAGCTGAGCGGATCTATGGAGTCGTCTTTCAAATGAACATTTTCGCGACGAAGCTGTGCGGGCTCAAGAATAGATTTCCTCCCTCAATCTAAAAGATACAGAATTGTGTTCATCTTTATTCCAAGGCCCTGCCTACTTGAGCAAGAACTCCTTGACATATATTAACTTTAGATGGTTTCTCATGTCAAGATTGAAATTATGCAAAACTCCTTGATTGATGTTGACAATAGCGAGCATCCGCGTCCTAGGCACTAGCCGTTTTTGATCATCAAAGTTTCCAGGCACTGTCCATTCCTAGAAACCTTTGATGAGATGATTTTTCTATTTTTCTTGGTTTCTTGCTAACCCCTCCTGTGTCATTTAGTGATGGCAGTTTCAACTATTCCTCATAAATCCGTTCTATTTTACTATTCATCGCTAAGGTTCCGTCCAAGAATACTAGGATAAACGGGAGCAAGAAGTGGGAAAATAATGGGTCTGCAAGACTTCTTTCCATCTACATTAAGCTCGTCCTTCCGCCCACCTCTCGCGCCCCATCACCGCTCTTCATTTCCCCATTTCTCCCAACCACGAACTCGCGGTAGATTGCCTCTAGCCTGGTCCGTTCCTGCGCACTGATACTAGCACGTGTGGTCCTCAAGCTGCTCTCCACATGCTTCCATGCAATGGTGACTTCCTGATGCTCCTTCTCTTCTTTCACTCCTTTATCCTCATCTTCTCGACCTTGTCCTCTTTGAGCTAACTTAGCACGCTTTTTGGTAGCTTTAATCTCTTTTAATTTGAGACTGATTGCTGCCCGTTCGGCGACGAGCTTCGATTTGTTGTTTCCAGCTTTGACACGAGCTTCGGCCTCCAAACGATCTTCATCTTCACCATAGCGAAATTGAATGAAATTTTTATTCCCAGATGAGGACGTTATACCGTTTGTACGCTTTGCGCCTCTAATCTCAATATCATGGTCGCCGAGGACATCGTGGATTGCTTCGAGATGAGCATTGTAGACAAGAGCTTGTAGATCGGCGCCTGAGTATCCTTCAGTCCTGTCTGCGATTTCATCCAAAGTTTCGAGCACTTCGTCGCTTAGTTTGAGTTTCTTCCCCAAAGCCTTGAGGATGTCAATTCTGTCGTCTCGATCTGGTAGATCGCATATTAGCGATTTGTCAAGACGTCCCGGACGTAGCAGGGCAGGATCAATGAGATCTGGTCTTGATGTCGCTGCGAGAACATAGACACCAGACAAGCCTTCGGCGCCATCCATTTGCGTGAGCAATTGGTTGACCACTCGATCTGTGACGCCTGTTGAATCATGACCACGCTTGGGAGCTATAGAGTCAAACTCGTCGAAGAACAGAACACATGGTCTTGCGGCTTCAGCTCGCTCGAAGAGATCTCGAACAGATTTTTCTGAGGCGCCTATGTATTTATTTAGGATCTCAGGTCCCTTGACCGATATAAAATTCAAACCACATTCTCCCGCCACTGCAGAAGCGAGCATTGTCTTCCCACATCCTGGATAGCCGTACAGGAGAAGGCCCGAGCGAAGTCGAAGTGGGCATTGAGCAAATATTGGTGCGTACGTAGTGGGGTACTGCAAGGTCTCCAGGAGAATCTTGCGAGTAGCATGGAGGCCCCCAATGGAGGCAAAAGTTGTCGTGCTAGTCTGTAGAGTCACATTCCGCAAGGAGGCAGGAGTAAAGCCTTTCAGGGCACTATCAAAATCTCCACGAGTGAGCTGAACAATGCCATGATCAAGTCCTTTTGAAGAATGTGAGACGGAGCGGATGAGTGCTTCGCTCCGCGCCCGAGCAACCAGTAAGACAAGATCTTCAGGCATGTACCCATCTGTTTCGCCAGCCAGATCTAGAAAGTCGAGATCAGAAGAAACGATGAAGCCATCAGTCTTGTCAGCCGAAGCACGTGGACTTGTGGCACTGGAGCTATCCATCCATGCACCTTCCTCCTCCCCAGCACTCCCATCTGCTGTCGTAGGTCGGCTGCTTGTCGGGCTTTTGAAATCGTGAGAGCCCTGCTCAACGATGTTCTGCCTCACGACCATCTCCATGATCCTTCTCCGACCTTCCTTATTAGGGGCTTTCAGACTGACTATTTCGCGAACCACATGACCACCAACAATGACATTGTGCAATGACTCCTTAGCTTGGGCAGTTGTGAGCAGGACGACGCCGCTATCCTTGCTACAATATTGTCGGACTATGGCGCTTACGCCTTCGCTGACTTGACGACTGCGACCATTTTCGCCACCGACCTCGAGTTCTGTTTCAATAGGACACAGCTTGTCCAAATCGTCCAAGATGACCAAAGATTTACCCCCCAACCTAGCACCCCATGACGCTGACATAAAGACACGATTAAATGTTTCCTTGATGGTGGAAACGCGCGCCTCATCAGTAACTAGTTGACGGCATGAGAAGTATGTTGTGTGAAAGAGTGTTTGCGTTCGTAGACGGTGAGCTAGGAGATGCGCAACTGACGTCTTACCAGATCCCAGAGCGCCGGTAAGCAAGACGGAGGACAGATGCGACAAATGTGATTGGAGCTGGTCGATGAGACTATCTATTCCGACAAGGCTGGGAGCTTTTATGGGCAATGGGTCGCCAACGGTATTAACTTTTGATATCGATGAAGGTCGTGTAACTGGAGATTGAACCTCGATGGTGAACTTCCTCTCCGACCCTAGGAACCAATTGCATGCTTGTTTTCCGGATTCCACGGGTGGGTGGTCAAACTTGACGATTCCGCCATCCCAACCAGTAATCTGGTCAGATATTGAGGGTTGTGCTACAACAAGGCCGTCTGTCAGGGGGCCATCTAAGAGTCCTTCACTAGATCCTTGCTTCCCATACATCTTCGCGATCCGTTTGCTAGCTTCTTCTCTTTCGGTTTTAGATTCTCCACCAAATTTGAGTCCCTCACCGACCTTTCCGGAGACCAATGTGAATGGGTAGATCTTGATTATTTGCGTACCGGATTTTGAACTAGGTTGCAAAGCAGAATCTTTTGATACAGTTGGAGCAGCTTTAGAAATCTGTTGTGGTGCGGGTTCTAGCTTGACTATACCGCCGACAGTCCCTTCGCAAGCCATTGCAGCACATAGTGCTGATGATAGTGCAATATGCTGACAGTCGGGTGGGTCATCCCATGCTACTAGTCGTGCAACAACCTTCGAGGCGATTTTACCAGCTTCTCCAAGACTCTCAACCTCTTGCTGTTGCTTTGAGGGATCTGTTGGAACCTGTAAGCTCGCAGGTTTCAAGACCGTCACACAAACCCATGTTACTCCTTTCAAAGCCTTTGAGAGCAGAATGTCTCGGTCTATCCAGACTTTCAAGCCTTGGTCCTTCGCATCTCTGGTGTCCTCAAACCATTCTCTGCATGCGTTTCGATCGAGGCCTCTGAAAAACATAGCAGGCCGGGCTTCTTCACGCCCACTCTTCCGCCGCACAGTACTGGCGCCACTTCTAGCCCCAGCACTCTTCCTTGAAGAAACACTACGATTTTCTCCAGATGCTCGTGTGGGCCTTGATCTCGTCTTTGGCGCAACTATGACTTCCGCGTCTGGAGAAATCTTGGCAAACGGCGAGGTGGTGGATGGTTCTGGGACGAGGGAAGTGATGATTATATTTGCAGTCGATGTTGGTGATAAGTGTATTGTTAGAGGATGGGGCGCTGGTTTGGGTCCATTGGCAGGAGCATAGTTTGGGTTTGGCAAAGCTCGAATCTGGTTCATCAGATTGAGTTCTAGAAATGTTGCATGTAATTCGATGATCTCCCAGTCTTCAGGAGTCAAAGGCTCAATATTAATTGTATGCGCCATGGGGAAATCCGTATGTATGCTTGCTGTAACTTTCTGTCCATCCGATAGACCAAGTGTCCGCGCAAAAGTCGCATCAATCTCCACAAGGGGGATTTCTTGCTCTCGGCCAGATGAATTTCCCCTGACACCGCTTATACCATCTCTGCCGACCACAGGTGCAAGCTTGCGCTTGCTCTGCATACCTGTCCATCCCACATATACAGATTTTGATGTTGGCACGTTCACAGCCGTGCTCGAGCCAGGAGGAAGACGATAATTGAGTTCTATGACGACATTCTGTGCTATCTACAAGGGAATTAGTATATAGGAAAGAGACACGGGGATGATACATACTGTATTCGCATTCACAAGCAGTGAGGACAAAGATGAGGGGAGATTGATGAGGCAATTTTTGAGATGAATGAGAGACAATTCTGCCGATGTCACTTGACTGCCCCGCCTCCTCGATTCTGGTGCCATGCTGAAGGTACACAGTATGAAATAGAAAGGGTAAAGTGGTTGAGGATGGTTTCAATAAACCTTCCACGGCTGGCAACTGTTATTTGTGAGCTTGCTTCACAAGCTTCGCCGAGGTCCGACAATGTGGCTGATACAGCCTGTTCAGCCCTGCACAGCCACAACACGAAAAAGCGCGTTTGATGTAATTTCGCGTCGAACGCGTACCTGGAACATCTCCATTTTCGTAACCCGCCATTTATCAACCAACTTTGCGACAACCAGTCCCTTGAAACAACAAAACATCCCTCTTCTTCAGTGCAGATAGTTTCGACTTCTAGGGCACTGCGCGACTAACTGAGAAAACCCAGGAACTCATTCCACAAGTGTACAGGGGGTTGCATAAGATGGCGCTTCTTCAATTCAGGGCGCCTGTCAATTATGAGGATCATCAACGTATGTCAAGCTCGAAATATGCCATTGCACAAGGTGCTAACCATCTGCAGAGGCATTGGAAGACTTCCTTCAATCTTTCAAGACCTCTCCAAAGACCGAGCTTGCTGGCGCACTTGGTGATATGAATATTGAAGAAGATGACTTTAGCGACGAGTACGACTTTATGGATGATGAGGATGACGATGAGGGACACAATACACGAAGAGAAGCGCGAACGCAGGCGAAAGTGCCCAAGCTGAAATACATGGATGTCCTTCAAAAAGTGGCAGACAGATATGAGGACGAGATTACAGTTGATTTGGATGATCTGGCGAAGGTAGTACCCAGTGGTTGGAGTTTTGAACAGAGCTGACCTGACTATAACAGTACGACCAAGTATTAGAAGAGAACGGGACACCACTGAATTTGGTCGCATCCATTGAGACCAATGCTAAGCATTATCTTGATATTATGGCTAGAGCCGTTGATAAGGTTATGCCAGATGCCACTCGGGAGATCAAGTATGTGGACTTCCACTGTATTCAGAATTGACATCTAATAAGTGTCATAGCTATAAGGACGATGTCTTGGACGTTCTGATGGCTCAACGAAGTGCGCGCAACAACGCGGTGCTTAGAGCTGCTGCAGATTCCGCCGAAGCCCCTGAGCCTGAACTCTTCCCACCAGAATTGACACGTCGATATACCCTAAACTTTAAGCCAAGGACACAAGGTGATGGGCCAATAAAGGCATTGGCAGTACGACAAGTCAGAGGCGAGCACCTGGGACATTTGATCACTGTTCGGGGAATTACAACTAGAGTGTCAGACGTGAAGCCTACTGTTGAGGTAAACGCATACACCTGCGATCGCTGTGGGTGTGAGATCTTCCAGCCAGTGGGCACCAAGACTTTTGGGCCTCTTGTTGAATGTCCTTCACAAGATTGCAAAACCAACCAGACCAAAGGCCAGCTGCACCATTCTACCCGTGCATCAAAGTTCCAGCCGTTCCAGGAAGTCAAGATCCAAGAGATGGCTGAACAGGTGCCTGTTGGTCACATCCCTCGGATGCTAACGATTCTGTGCCACGGCGCATTGGTGCGACGAATTAATCCTGGAGACGTAGTAGATATCGCAGGTATCTTCTTACCTACACCATACACAGGATTCAAGGCTATCAGAGCTGGTCTCCTAACAGATACGTATCTCGAGGCACAACATGTTACCCAGCACAAGAAGGCGTACGAAGATTTGGCTATTGATAATCGAGTATTCAAGCGCATCGAGCAGTATCGAGCTTCAGGTAGTGTTTATGAGTATCTAGCGAAGTCCATTGCCCCCGAAATCTATGGTCATCTGGATGTGAAGAAGGCGCTCCTACTTCTTCTCGTTGGTGGTGTGACAAAAGAGATGGGGGACGGCATGAAGATCAGGGGTGATATCAATATCTGCCTGATGGGTGATCCTGGTGTGGCCAAATCTCAGTTGCTCAAATACATCACAAAGGTAGCTCCAAGAGGTGTTTATACCACAGGTAGAGGATCTAGTGGTGTTGGACTGACAGCAGCTGTCATGAAAGACCCGGTTACTGATGAGATGATCCTCGAAGGTGGCGCATTGGTCTTGGCAGACAATGGTATCTGCTGTATTGATGAATTTGACAAAATGGACGACAGCGACCGAACGGCAATTCATGAAGTGATGGAACAACAAACTATATCTATCTCCAAGGCAGGAATCTCCACGACTCTCAACGCACGAACCTCAATTCTTGCAGCAGCGAATCCTCTGTATGGTCGATACAATCCACGGATCTCCCCTGTCGAGAACATCAACCTTCCGGCAGCACTACTTTCTCGTTTCGATGTATTGTTCCTTATCCTCGATAGCCCTTCCAGAGATACCGATGCAATGCTCGCCCGCCACGTAACCTATGTCCACATGAACAACAAACACCCTGAGTCGGAAGGTGTCGTTTTCACTCCTCATGAAGTGCGCCAGTATGTTGCTCAAGCACGAACCTTCAGGCCCATTGTTCCAATGGCAGTCAGCGAGTATATGGTCAAAGCCTATGTCAAGATGCGAGACCAGCAGTCACGAGATGAAAAGAATAAGAAGCAATTCGCGCACACCTCGCCCCGTACCCTCCTTGGTATTGTGCGCCTCGCGCAAGCTCTTGCTCGACTACGTTTCAGTGAAGAGGTCGTGCAGGATGATGTTGATGAAGCTTTACGATTAATAGAAGCTAGCAAAGAATCACTGTATCAGGATCAAGGCGGATTTGGTAAAGATATGAGCCCTAGCTCGAGAATCTATAACTTAGTTCGTAGTCTTGCAGAGAGCGGCCAATGCAGACCTGAAGATGTAGATGAGGAGGATGAAGAAGGGATGGAATTGAGCATGAGAAAGGTTGAGGAGAGAGTCGTCGCTAAAGGTTTCACAAGAGATCAGTGGCAGACTGCTGTTATGGAGTACACGAATTTGGATGTAAGCTCATCTACAACCGGTCTTGCTGAAGGTCTACTGACAGATATTACAGATCTGGCAAACTGCGGGCAATGGCACACGCCTCATTTTCATTATCTCTGAAGCAGCACAGATGGCTCAAGATGCAGAGTATGATATGGATTAGATGAATTTAAGCGAGTTTCGTGGACAACTGAGGTCTTGGGTTGGAGACTGAGGGATAGAGTTATCCTGGTAGCATGGATATGACTTTTTGAGGCGTTTAGGGCTTTGTTGGTTTATTTTGCGATCTGAATCACAAGGCGTTCTAAACTTGTGGATATCGATATGTTAAAGTAGAAGAAATTATTTGACTGCAACTACTAGTTTCATAGAGCCGTACATCGGTTATCTTCTATCTGCTTCTGTTTCCGCATATAACTCGATGAAACAAAAACAAGAATTTGCGATCCTATCTACTTCAAAGTTGACGCTCAATCTCCGAATCAGCCTCTGGACCCATTTTGAGTAAGGCTATTAGTGCTATTCAACTTCCTAGTCATCTTCCTAACCTGTCTGATCCTAGATAGATGCTATGCTATGAGACCGAGAAGAAGCCCTTCTATTGCAGCTTCTTGCTGAAGCCGGACCATTTCAAGACACTCTTCTTTCATGATTCTACGGTCCCTCTTCGTGGATTGAGATGCAGGGATAAATTTCTCGCCCATTTCAAATCGAACTCCAGGCCCATCCATTTCGAACCTTTGCTGCACCTTCTTCGTGCAAGGCCGATTATCCATATCCATCCTGTTCAGCTTGCCTCCCTCTAGGTCGATTGTGTCCGGGTCGACTGGTTGAGAGCAAGGTCCGAAACCGCCATCGTCGCCTATCTTCTCATCAAGCTCCTGCCAAGCTGTAAGAAAAACCGCTACAGATTCGCCCTCGAATTCCTGAAAATCAACCTGAATTTCAGTCTCACAGTCTGGACAATAGCTTCTTGGAACCTTTCGGCGTAGACCTTTTCGGGTACCTAACTTCCGCTTCTGCCAAATTTCAAATTTGCGGTCTATGATTTCTTGGGCAGGTACAAAGGTGTTGAACCAGGTATAGTCGGTGTGATTTTCTGAACATGGATTCCAAAGTAAATCCTCTGGCGGAAGACCGTCGACTAAACTCGGTGAACTCAACATTTCAGAAATGTGGTAAACGAATAACTTCTGCTTGCGAATGATCAACGACTGCCCGACGATTCTTGCCTCAGCTGATACCAGGGGTCCGAAGTCGTCCATGAATACTAGTGGGTGATTCAAATGTTTGAGAATGTCGTCGTATTTTTCGCCTTGACGATTAAGTTTCTGCCATTGTAATTAGCACTGCAAATCCAAACGCAAAAACTGAAGGCATAGGAGCAATCTTAGCTCGTAAGATAGCTCCTAAGCTTTCATCTCTGACAGGGAAACGCAAATTTAGTATGAGCATGAGCTTACCATAACCATTTGGGCAAGCGCTGAATTGAATTGTGGATGGATTGAATCAGAGACCGCCGGAGGTGCCAGAGCGAACGAACATGGCAAGACGAACCTTTGCTTTTGACGAATATTTGCACGCGTGCTGTCGATAGCATGCAGTGCCTTGCAACTCCAACATGCGATATGATTTGGAGAATCATTCGCGAGTTGATTCAAGAACTTCCAGTATATCACATTTTTTTCCTTCCGTAGCTCTGTGACATTGGTGTCCAATATGGCATGAATTTGCACGCAGCTAACACTGAATGCAGCTCTATCATTCGGTGGCATTGCATTCGCAATGATCAGCAGAATTTCATTCGGTAGCTGTCCCAGTGGAGAGTCTTTGAGCGCGACCGATCGGGACATCGGTGCGGCTGGTTCAGGGACTGGTGTGCTAAGAATCGACTTGGAACGAGTCGTCAGGAAATCCATGTTGGCTGTATTTGTTTCTTGATTGTGATTATTCTACTGATAGAAAACTGGGGGGCACATTGACAGATCTTATAGCTGTATATTATTTGGTTCTGGACTAGGGCCCGAAATTATTTGAATCTGGACTGGAGCTCTAGCTTATCGTGGGACGAAGCAACTTCTAGCTATAGTCGACATTATACTCCGACTAGCAAACTTAGAAGGAAATAGGAGCGGGTTTTTTTGTCACTTCTGTTATTCATCGATTCCTCTTGCATCCCTTGTCAAGGATGTCCTAGATCTTTTGGCGCTCTGACTACCTAAAAAAAGAGATTCTCTGTGTCGATTTGAGTCAGAGATATACCACGGCAGCATGATCAATAGAATGAAATACATCATCCAGCGCCAACCTTATCGCTCTGATCATCTTTGGAAGAGAAAACTGTTCCCTCGTGCACATCTCCGGGCTCCAAATTTCACGTGACTAGTAGACTAGTCACATGCTCGCTACCCCTGAATGCATTACCATGGATACCGCGTCCCGTGTCCCGTGTCCCGTTTCCTATGATCTGTATGAGAACATGTTCGGTGGTTGCAGCATGCTAAATCCGAAATGTTTGGGAGTGGCTCCATATTACGGATGTCGGAGGAGACCTCAGACAATGATAATTTTGCTAATTCCGATCCTCCGTCGACCGTCCGGGCCATCCATTGTCGATATAAAATCCACGACCTGGCACACTAGAAATTCAATACAACGAACACTACTCAAATATCCACCTCAAAGCAAGTATCAGCAAAATGTCTTCTGCAAATAAACTTCTAGTCTGGCTCATTACCGGTTGCTCTTCTGGATTCGGTACTTCCCTGGCCTTTATCGCCCTGAAAGCTGGGCACAAAGTCATCGCGACATCGCGCAACCCATCGAGAACTCCAGACTTGGTCAAACAAGTTGAGGATCTTGGAGGAGTCTGGCTCAAACTCGACGTCAATGACACTCCAGAACACCTGCAGAAAGTGGTTGCGGAAGGTACCCGAAAGTTTGGCAGAATCGATGTCCTCGCTAACGTTGCCGCTATTGGGATTCTCGGCGCCCTGGAAGACTTCAGGCAAGTTCAATGTTTACTTATTCTGGATTAGCATAGCTAATATGAGGTGAAGCCCGAAGGAAGCTCAACTCACCATGGACACCAATTTCTTTGGGCCGATGAGACTGTGCCAAGCTGTTCTACCCCAGATGCGAGCACGCCGCAGTGGCACTATCGTCAACTTTTCTAGTGGTGCAGGCATCAACCCACGTCCTACTATGGGCATGTATGCTGCGTCGAAGTTTGCGCTCGAAGGCTTCTCCCAAGGTCTCGCTGAGGAAGTTTCTTCTTTCAACATTCGCGTTTTAATTGTACAGCCTGGCGCTTTTACAACTAATATGATGAACGCGGTGACGTTGACGGAGAAAGAGATGGATGAGGAGTATCGCAACACAGCCATGGGGCCTTTCATTGACGTTTTCAAGGGTGGTCCTGAGGAGAGACAGTTCAAAGCGGCTAATAACGTGGAGAAAGGCTGTCAAGCTGTTTTCGAAGTTGTGACCGGGACTGGACGAGGGGAAGGAAACGAGAAACATTTGAGGTTGTTGCTTAGTAGCGATGTGGCACAGAGAGCTTTGGATCAGAATGCAAGGATCAAGGCCGGATATGATGCGTTCAGAGATGTGTGGGAGAACACTGGGCACGATGATGGTGTGCCGAAGTCATTTAATGAACTGTAAAGGAGGGACAATGAAAATAAGTTTTCTACCCAAGGCAGCTATTCCAGCCTTCTTTAGACTAGCGTTGGTCTGCAATAAAGTCCCTCCAATTACTGTACATTAGACATATCCGAGCCACAACAGCAAGTCTTTCGTAATCAAGATAGTGGTCGAAAGTACGGAGGCAGCTCTGTCCTCTGCAAAACTTTCTCTTCTCCCTCCTTTGACTCATCAGCAACCCAAACCCATCTGTCCCTGTCTACAAACTTCCTGGAAGTTCGATTACCATCCTCCTCAAGCTCATCAGGAAGACCTTTCTCTAATTTGTGTTTGACTCCAAGCTTGTCATCTGCGAAAGGAAGAAATGCTTGCATCATGAAGGCATCCTGGTCGGGAACGATTCGTCGGTCGTCATCATTGACATGAGCGAGTGACGGATCAGGCCACAAGGGATGAGAAACAGTAACTTGTTTCAGGTTGCTAAAGCCAGAGATGAAGTGCGGAAAATATCTCAGGAACCAAGAGAATAGATTGATTGTGCGAGGACGGCAGTCGAGAACTACGGACTTGACGTCCTTGGCGACGGTACAATTCTCGACGAGGTTGTAAAGGCAGAATCTTGTCGGGGTGTTTTCGTCTAGAAAATTTGGAGAGTCCCATGAAACCCTCTGCACGAGGGCGATGCCTTCGCTAATTATGAGGTTAGTTCTTCCTATGACAGCAGCAGAGGGGCGCAAAAAGCTTACGTGACCATCAACTTCACTGCCTTGATAGTTGCAATGACTTTAGGTTCCATGCCGCTGAAAGACCAATTGTTCTTTTGGTGCAAGACGTAGACGTATTGCCTCTTGTAAAAGATCTTCATGACTTCTTCATAAAGCAGGACGAATTGACGAAGGGCTTTGATAACTTCTGGAGTCTTGCCATTCCATTCGGTCGGGAGCGACAACTTGAAGATCATGTCTCGTATCTCAACAGGCAGCTTCATCAATGTGCATGTCTGGCTGTTTGTGCTTTGACGGTTGTTGAAATTCTTGCTGTATGGATTGCTGGCCTTGTGTGCGCGGAGGCTGTATACGCGATGAGGAGCACTTGCGCAGGACTTGGTTTTAGGCATCATTCTGCTAGCTTTGCTGCGCTCCTTCAAGGTAAATTGAATAATGCCCGCCAGAACAGCAAGTTGAAAGCCAGAAAGGTTTGTCAACTTGTTGTGCGTGAAGGAGACGGGAGGTCGCTTGTGGCGAAATAGTTGAAGGCGAAGTTTTAGACGAAGGCTTGATATTCGCCGCCTTTTGCGACATCCACGTGCGTAGTTCAAAGGTGAAAGAGAGTGTATGGAGGTTGGCATTATATCATGACGAATGACGTAGCTTTGTTTGAAGTGACACAATCTACTTTCCGCGGAGTGTTTAGGGCAATGGTAGGACTTTTTCTGAAGTTTGCTCTCTTTGAGTTTGCTATGTTTGTGATAATTCTGAAAGGAATAGAATCAATTTTCTAGTAACAATAAGCTACAATAAGCAATATCCAGCGTCTCAAAGAAAGTTCTTTGGAGGCTGACCAAAATCCCCTTCTCCATCAGCTCTCCAAAACCATTCCTCCGTTCGCAGAATTCGTTGCCGGATTTCATTGTCAAACGGATCCCATTTGTTCAACTCCCACCACGGCAAGTTCAAGTCTGCTAACCAACGTTGTGGATATAATTTACAGAGTCTAAGAGGTCCAGTCCAACTCCAGGAGGGTAAGTAATTTCGCGTGAGCACGCCATCTACCGCTCTTTGCTTCACTCTCAGGTCATGGAGTTGCCTTGCGTTGAAAGAGCCCAATTCATTAAACTGCTGGACCCTGCAAAGCTTTCCTAGCACGCCGAGGCGTTGGTTGGCTTTTTCTATCGCATCTTCGAGACGTGATTGATCCAAGAGACCAAAGGTCACGTGTGTAATTGGGAACACAATTTTGAAGGTTGTCAAGTTTTGAAATCGATGAAAGTCCCAGATGAGATATCCCTGATTGTCGAAATGGTATTCAGGGTAGCTGATGAAATCAATTGTGAGATGCCTCACCTTTGACATCAACTCTGTGAACTTATTCATCTGCTTCCGTCCTCTTAGTAATTGGAGTCGGCTTGGATGTACATACGCGCTGCAGATAATATTGCATTAAAATATATTCCGTGTTACCTGACAATTAGGCTGGACTTACTTGGGAACGAGCTTCAGTTTTGGCATAACAGGTAAGGCATCCCAAATGTCTGTATACTCATCATGGAGTAATAACTTGAGAGTCTCATGACAGCTTTCGAAACTCAAATGTATCGTTGCGTTCTGGATAAATTCGTAGCACGCCTCACCGAAGAGTTTTGGGTTCAGCTTGAGACATAATAAGAAATTGACCATATCTTTGAGAGCACCTGGTTCGTATTGCTCTTGGTTTCGAAAAATGATTTGATAGATCATGACACGGAGTTCAGCAGGCAACAGTTGTAAGTAGTGGATGGAACTCTTGGAGGGCGTGTTGCTCTGTTCAGTCTTTGTGGTAGCTATTATCGCATGCACATCCATGGCGAGGAAGTGTTTGTTATGTTTAGGAATTTCTGCTGTTGAGGTCGTGAGGTGCTATTGAAAAGATTGCTGAAGGACATGAGAGCTATATTGATGAGCTCTTATATAATCCCAGTGGTTCATGCTGAATTATCTGTGATTGGAATTTTGTGGCTGTTGTGATTGGGCTTGCTTGCAACTAGCTTCTGTTCTAAGTCCTGGAAATCGGCCTGAATACGTCACCTTACTCAAACATGTGTCGAAAATTACACACGGGTTAACATAAACTTTACTGATACAAACTCCAATACACACCTGCGTAGCTCCTGTTAAACCATTCTAGCGTTATTTGGCATTGAATTCAGCTGGAGAATTCAGTCAAAAGGCAACAGTTGACAAAGGACGTCTATGTTTATTGATCTATTCCTACTTCATATGAGAGTAAATCATACTATAAGATGATGGACTACTTGAAGCGCACCTACGACGATTAACTTGTTCGTGCATCTCATCATGACTGATTTGGGGCTATCAAAAGGGGGGCTAGTTTGCCCGTAAGCGAAGCTATCATGTGACTCGAGCCGCCAACCTCCTCAACTGAAGACCACATAACGCCTTGAAAATTCGCCTAGATTATTCGAGCAATTGGTTTTTGAACGTTCAACGGCGATGCTCTTGGGCTATCACTTTCTCTGGCTGTAAGGAACCTTGAGCAAAGCCTGAAAATTTCGCGAATCCATCATTTGCTGATCTCAAAGTGCGTCAACTTTCGCATCTCCCTACTTACCGTTATGAAAAGATACCAATATCTAGCCTCTGCTATCATTAAGGCTTTACAACAGCCGGTAGAAGCTTCTTTCTCAATTTGTTTTGGACATTATTCATTCATCAACCTAGTACGTTCTTGATGGAACGCAAAAGAGGCTCTGCCATAAATATACTAGACGAGGGAGAACCTCTATCGAGGGCTAAGAGTGGGGCTTTTAACTTGAAGGCTTTAATGCTTGATGATGAATTCCCGGACGACTCGTCCTACAAAAGTCTCGATTACGCCCTAGCAACTTCCCATAGTACCTATCTAGCGGACTTCCAAGATAGTGCTGAAGACCTGGAGGATTACCAATAAGCTGGATACTAGCCATGCATTTTGGTGATTGTTTTGGTATTAAAGATCGCTATTTTGTTATTCATAAACTCGGTTATGACGACCTTGGCACGGTACTGCTCTGCCGTGACAGCCAAGATCCTCAGGATCCATCTCGCACATGGAGCCGATCTCAAAATGCACTCACCCCGAACATGCCTTTCTCATCTCCTCGACCCGCCTAAAACCTCCCCATCTTTCGCCTCCCAAAGCCACCTATCGGTCGTCCAAAGCATTCCCAGCGCCGATTCTTGGCCTTCACTCCCTTCGTCCTCCACATCCTTGTCCACATCCTCACAAATAACAGGATCAATCATCAATTTCGCACTTACCCCAAGCCTCGAATCCAACATCTTGATCCCAATCTCATGCCTCTTCTGCTGCAGCCTTCTAAGTAAGTCGTCATCATGCAGCTGATATGCAATGTAGTCCAATCCCAGACGAGCTAAACTCGACTTCAAAAATGGAACGACGAAGTAATTGGGGGAGTAAGAAATGTTGCCTATACGCATGAATGGTGGGTACTCATCGGAGGCACAATCGGGGTAGAAGTGGAGGATTAGGCTCTGGATGGATGTAGCGTCTGAGAGGATTGCTGGTGGGCATACGTAGGGACTTGATGGGTTTGGAGGTGGGATGGCATGGTCGAGGGCGAAGAGGCCGGTAGTCATAATTTCTCGTCTGTGGTGAGTTAGCGGCAAGTTTCAGGTTGGGAGGAGGGGGAGTAAAAGACGGAAACGGGAGGAAATGACGGACTGGATGTGGATTACGGCCTTGGTGATGGTTTTCACAGCACCTGGAGTCATGTCTCCGAAGCTCCAATTGTTTTTCGAGTGGAAGGTGTAAATGTTTTTTCTGTAGAAGAGCGCGAGTGCTTCTTTGTAGAGAGTCTCATCTCTTTCCAAATCTGTCAGCTGTATGCATCTGAATGATGCCGACGGTGTGACTTACGGGCGGAGAGCCTTGATCACATTGGGTATCTTGCCATTCCAGTCCAGGCATAAGTATTCCCATACCTGGAGGCGTATCTCTGGAGGAAGCATGACCCCAATGTATGAAGGCTCGATACGGTTGCGGTGCTGCGGGGTAGTGCTAATTGTTAGGCTTTCAACTTCAAGAATGTCTTGAGCGGTGTGGGCCATTTTGAACATCTAGATGGATGAATTGAAATATCAACTGAAGTTTTGTGGAGAGTGTTAGAAACGGCGGGACAAAGCAGAGTGAGAAATGATTTCAGGCATGTTATGTGGTCGATCTCAAAAAATGAAGGATGATGTGCGCTTAGAGTCATAATTTGTGGCTTGGAAGATCCTTAGGTAATGGTAAGCGATTATTATCACGTGGAGTTCTATTCTGGACGTACCTGTCTGAAAAAGATATCACAAAAACATGATAAAGGGACCGATACATCTAATTAAATGAGAATACAAAGGTTTTGAAGATCAATCAAAAGGTAGTTGCACAGCTCCCAGCATCGTGAGCATGCCCCTGAGAGAGCAAGCGAGCTTCCCTGGTTGCGAAAGTTGTGGATTTTGTCACTTCTATATGGGACTTGCTTACATTTTGCAAATTATAATTCGGATTCTATGGCTATTGTGTTTCTTGATCTTTTTCACTCTTATCATGCGCTCGGAAGTAATTGATGGGAATCACTTGATCGAAATTGTTGTTAGGCGAGATTTGTGGATGGGTGAGCAGGGAGAAATTATCTCATTCATGGAAAAAATATGACAAAACATATCTTTTCATATGAGATAAAGCTTTTATTTGTAGCCTAGAGTAAGATAAGTTCAGTGAGTTGGTTCAAAACTGGTGCGTTTTTGAGTCTTTTTAGTAAGCGCAAGTCCCGGCTGCCGAGACCGCTACACTTGACCTTCCACGAAGAATGAACGTGTCGGAACTACCATAACATGACTGAAATATAGTATTAACTAAGCCTATATCGGCTTCTAAATATTGATCTGACATTAAAGATTGAATCTATTCTTTTGAATGTTTGCATTGCGCCCACAACCCCACAACCCCACAACCCCTCAATCACCTCAAACTCAATTGCCTTCGAAGCGCTCGCAGGAGACGAGGAACCATTCACACTTCCTCTATTCTGACCTCCTATCTTCATGATAAGCTTCTCATTGCAAATGGTCAGAATACGTTCTCGCTCATAAAGCAGCCAAGACTGAATAGCGTGTTGGGGATTGAATAGTAATCAGTTGACAGTGGGTCAGAAAGCGGTCAGAAAGTGGTCAGAAATTACTATCTCCTAACGAACAGACCTCTCTTTACTTATCGGATTTAAGGCATATTGGAAGTCTTGAAGTTGTGGGTCATGTCGCAAGGGGTGATAGGGAGTTGTTGGTAAGCAAGTCAAAGAAGTGGTCAGATAGGTAGGAAAGATTGTCAAATCAAGACATCCGAAGAGCGAAAGCGAAGGCTCTTGAGATAAATAAATAACCTTCCTCCCTTCTTTGCATCTTAAATTATTGGTAGAAGGTACAGGACACAGCATTCTTGTTCAAGCCTTATTCTTGCCTTCCGTACTGCTTCATCTTTCCAAACCGCTCCACCACATTCCTGATCCCAGACTCGCCCTCAAAACCCCCTCTCGAAACTTCCAAAAAGATGGCTTCAAAACCAGAAACAGTCCTCCTCACAGGCGCAACAGGCAGTCTCGGCTCCTCAATCCTCCCCCATCTCCTCTCTTCAGGCTACTCCGTCCTCGTCGTCCTCCGCTCCATCCAAAAATCCGCCCCCTTCCTCACACAAAAATACCAACAGCATGTCTCCGCCAACACCCTGAAATTCGTCCAAATCCCCGACCTCAGCGCTCAGGGAATCTTCGACGACCTAGCCAAGAAAGTCGATGCCATCATACACGTCGCTACCCCTCTCTCCACCTCCCCTTCCGCCGACGAAGATTTCGAAACCACCATGATCAAACCCACCTGGGAAATCGACCTCAACATCCTCACCGCCGCGCAGAAGAGCGAAGGGAAGGTGAAGAGAGTGATTATTTGCAGCAGTATTGTTACGGTGATCAATATTGCTGTAGATGTTGCAAAGGATCAGGTGTTTGGGGAGAATGATTATAATACCATTGGGCTTGAGGCCGCGAGGGGGAGTTTGGGGGGTGCGTATATGTATTCGAAGACGCAGGCGGAGAAGAAGGGTTGGGCGTTTATGAAGGAGCAGGAAAGGAATGGGGAGGAGTTGGGGTTTGATCTCGTGACGCTGTGTGCGCCGGCGTTGACGGGGAGGTGTATCCAGGAGGGTTTCGTGCCGACGAAAGATGCGTTGGGTGGGAATGGTATGGTTTATCGGGAGATTTTTGACAGAGGGCCGGATGAGGGGGAGGGGTTCATGTTTCCGTATATTATGTGAGTTATTTCTCTTTTTTTTCTCTGCTATGTCGTGGTATTGGAAATGGACTGAGGGTGGGATCTGTACTTTGGGGCCCGGCTGATGAAAATAGGGACTTCGATGATGTTGCGAAGATCCATATCAAGGCGCTTGACAGGAGAGTCGCGAGTGGGAGGTATATTTTTCATATCAAGGAATTGGTGACGGCGAGGATGATGGCGAGGAAGATCAGGGAGGAGTTCCCAGAGTTGAGGGATAGGGTGGCGGAGCCGAAGGAAGAGGGAGATGGGCTGATGAGTCCGCTTTGTAGATTCGATACAGAGAAGGCGGATAAGGCGTTTGGGACAGAGTGGATGGGGTGGTGGGAGAGTATTCGCGGGGCGGTTGAGGATATTCTTGAGTATGAAAAGAAGAGTGGCCAGTAGGTTGTGTATGTGTGAAAGGTGGCTGGACGATGGAGAGCTGAAGTTTAGGACAGTCGCTTGTGATCTTTGGTATCTGCTGAATCTTTACACCTTTTCTTTTGCAAATGAAAACTCGAGACTACGCATAAACGAACCTCTGTCATGCCAATGTGGCTTGATTGTAGTTTTGTATGCTTGCTCTACTCGCGTTGGAGACTTCTCATTCTCATTGGACAGCTTTGTCCGATAATGCTAGGGTTGTGCTGCAGAGATCTCTTTCCGTGTTGTGCTTCCAGTCCACAAAACGGTGCCTCGTCACACAGACATTTTGTGGAACTGCCTTTACCGGTGAAGGGGAATGTAACCATGATGTCCCGTTATCTGGCTGCGTAATGGTTGCACTTGTGCCGCAAGCAACGGCGTCGCATGTCTCAATATGAACAGTCCTCGTTTTCTGTTGTTTTCTGTTGTGTGGGACGAGAACGAAGTTCGCATTTGGTTCTTACCTCAGCACGAAGCCTCGGGGTGTCTCAATGCTGCTGCTTAACCTTACCATTGGCTCGGCTGGACCCGAGACTACGATGTCTAGGTTGCTTTTGACGGGTTCGTACCTTATTGTAACAGTAGCTTTCCTAGGTACTCTTATCTTCTACCACCAAGCTTATCTGAGTAAGATTCTAGACTGGTGCAACGCTCTCGGGACCGTTATGTCTGGTAGGTACTTTGTATTAATCCTCCATATCGAAGTGTCACATGCGACTCCGAGTAAATGCCGAAGCTAGGAGATATTTGTATTCCCGTCGCCGTATTCCCGTGCGGAGCGTCCCCTGTCGCTTCCCCGCTGTCTCTACCCGGACTGATGGAGAGTCCCCAAGATGAGAGACTACTGTAGCTGAGCAGACATGCAGCATACCATACAACCATATTCATTCCTCCCAGCACCCGGCAAGTTGCACCCGGAGTATGTGCTAGAGAAGGGCATCCAAGAAGCAGCTTGTCCGTTTTCTCTCCCTAGGTAGGCAGTTAATGACCTGTTCGCGATCAGTACCTAATTGGCAGCGGGTGGGTCATGCTGGTGCGGGGTCGACCATGATCCCTGTAAGAGTACCACCCCATGAAGATCTCCCACCGAATGGTTCACGAACACTGGCCTACTGATGTCAGAATATCTGCAAATGCTCCAGGTTCTTGTAGACTAAGTAACAGAATGCTGGGCATCGCTTGACCTTCCGTGCATTTGGAGCTGGATCGCTGCTTCCGAGCGCACATCACCGTTGTTCGTCCTGATTGTCGCATGGCGGTGGGTGGCTCCTTCTTAAGTCGACGACTCGCCAACTCTTTTCCCCCCAGTGCAACATCTGCCACTCACAAACCTCCACACAGCAACACCATGGACAGCGAGAAAGCCATGATCGAGGCTGACCACAGCTCCGACGAGAAGGCCGTCGTGCCAAATCATCTCGAAAATCAGGACATTGCGCCAGTCAATCTTGAAAATGATGCTGGTGTTTTGAAGAATATTCCAGATCCTGACGCGCATCTCAGTGCCGAGGAAAAGGCTGAAATAGTAAGCTTTCTAAGACATGGATGAGGCCTCGGCGCCCAGCTGACGCGTTGTTGCAGGACAGGAAGCTCCTCAGGAAGCTGGATTGGACTCTGATTCCCATTGTAAGTCTTCTACGCGTCGCTGTCATCTACGATGCTAATAAAATAGCTTTGTATCTTGTACCTGCTCGCCTTCCTCGATCGAACGAACATTGGCAATGCAAAGATCGATGGCTTGCAGAAATCCCTTCATAACATAACGACCGGCCAGTACAATGCCACTCTGTCCATCTTCTTCGTATCCTAGTGAGTTCCGATTCCCGAAGAGATATTCCATTGGATCTCGGGAGTGTGCATGCGAGTATTCTAGACTCGTGCACATTCCCATTCCTGGAATTCTCCTTCGTTGGTTTACGAAAATGATACTGATTACGATGCAGCTCCGTCTTTGAGCCCCTGACCAATATTCTCCTGAAGCGACTTCGTCCCTCGGTTTTCATCCCAATCATCATGTACGTCTCTCTAAGACGTTGTATTGTTGATACTGACAGACAATAGGATAATCTGGGGTATCGCTATGACTTTTATGGGGTTCGTGTATAACTGGTCAGGCTTGATGGCAGCTCGTGTAAGCATATCATCAGTGAGCAGATTTGTATATTCTAACTTGCGATAGTGGTTCTTAGGTCTAGCCGAAGCAGGTCTCTTCCCTGGAATCAACTACTACCTATCGTGCTGGTACAAGAGATCAGAATTTGGTATCCGTGCTGCGATCTTCTTCTCTGCTGCTGCAGTGTCAGGCTCCTTCGGTGGGCTTCTTGCTGCGGCAATTGTAAACATGAAAGGGCTGGGTGGTCGACCTGGATGGGCGTGGATCTTCATTCTAGAGGGCATTGTAAGTCCAAATCCCTGATTTCTATGATTGGCTGGCACGGCGAAAATGAGTGAAGCACAGATTTCTCTGAGCTCCAAATATCTCTACATGATATGTAGACTGATATCATCCTTTAACCCAGGTTACCGTTCTCTTTGGAATATCCGCCATCTGGCTCGTTCACGACTTCCCGGACGATGCTAAATTCCTGTCCGAGCAAGATCGCGAGCGAGTTATCCGACGCCTGAAGCTTGACCAACAATCCTCTGCCGAACATGAAGAATTTAAGATGAAGTATGTTTGGATGGCAATGAAGGATTACAAAATGTGGCTTGGAATGATCATCTACATGGGCTGCGATATGCCACTTTACGCTTTCTCTCTCTTCCTGCCAAGCATTATTAGCGAACTAGGCTATTCTGACATCAAAGCTCAACTTCTGTCAGTTCCACCATATGCTGCTGCGGCTGTCTTGACCATCTCCATCGGTTACATCGCGGATAGAACTAAGCAGCGTGGCCTCTGCAACATTTGTGTCTCCTTCCTCGGGATTGCGGGGTTTGCTATGCTTCTTGGGTCGCAGAAGGCTGGTGTCAAATATGCTGGCACTTTCCTCGGCGCTCTAGGCATCTATCCCTGCATCGCAAATACCATATCTTGGATGGCAAATAACGTTGAAGGGGTTTACAAGCGTGGTGTCGTGCTTGGGTTTGTCATTGGCTGGGGTAATCTAAATGGCATCGTCAGTAGTAACATTTACTACAAAGCGCCGAAGTATACCGTCGGACATGCCGTTGTCATGGCATACATGATCGTCTGCCTTCTTGGTGGAAGTGTAGTCTTGCGTGTACTCTTGGCAAGAGAGAATAAGCTTCGGAAGGCTGGCAAGCGAGACCATTGGGTTCAAGGATTGACTGATCGCAGAGTAGAGGCGTTAGGCGATATGCGTCCAGACTTCATTTACACTCTGTAAGATGGTCTGTATGAGCGTTTGCAATATGTTGCACGAGGATGAACTAATGTTCGTTTGCTGAGATTTCATCTTACAATTGTAACTTACCTTGCCTATGTATGATACCACGAGCACAGGCTTCTAGATAGAGCAGATACTTACCTCATGGATGAATTGTCCATAATCAATTTGCAGGACTTAAAGATGCTGTTAAATATTGATCACGATATAGTGACTTGAGATATGATACAGAGAACTTCGGAAGAGATCATGCCAACAGGACACTGCAGTTCATCTGCACCTGCAGTTTGTGAATGTCACGTGACTCGGTTAATTCAAATCATTCACGTATCCCAAGGCGGTGTGAGGACTAGATGATAAGATAATGAATAGACTCCAACGACACAATTCTGATATGGAAAGTGGTATTAAAGTCTCGTCAATTCTTAAAGCCGGATTTCACTCCGTCTCCCATCACTTGTGATCGCGACAGCTGAGGTGTGTCTAGATCAGAGCTCTCGCTTCACCTAAAGCCACCCTTCTCATCTCAACCGCAGCTCTCAGCCTCAGCTTCCTGCATGTCAGAATTTCGGTTTCGGTTTCGGTCTCCGTCTTGAATCTCGCTCGCTGATAAATCCATACACTCTACATTCTCCAGTCACCTCAAACTTTTTGTCTTATACTTCTTCAGACCTGTCATTCATTGAAGGTTCTTTTGAGTTGGATGAGAGAATCGTGTTGTCTTTTGCTTGAAAACGCATACGGAGAGTGGCTTGGAGTGATCTGGAGGTGAGCTGGACTTGGTGTGGGTTTGATGCTGAGGTTGAGTCTGGGATTGAGATTTGGATTGAAATTGGGATTCGGAACGAGATTCGGAAGTGGACGGTACGTTGCAACCACAACCACAACCGCAACTACAACGATGGCGAAAACGGTTGCGATAATAGGTAGGCCCTTCCTCTCTACCTTCTCCGCCCAGTTCCTCCTTCAAACTTAAATGTAAATGAGACATGGATTGATTGACTGATACTCCTACCTAGGTGCCGGACCCTCTGGTCTTGTGGCTGCGAAAACGCTCATCCATGGCATCTCCCCGGGGACGGGAATTAAATTCCACGTGACGGTGTTTGAAAAGTCGGGTCGTATTGGTGGACTATGGCCTAGTTCTACGATTGAGAAAGATGAAGATAGAGGATTGGTACATCCCGATATGTGTACGAATCAATCTAGACATACGGTGTCTTTCAGCGATCTTGCTTGGGGAGAAGATGAGAGTAGTTTTCCGAGAGCGTGGGAGGTGGGACGGTATCTGGGGAGGTATTTGGAGAAGTATGAGGGGTATGAGGTGAGGTTGAGGACGGAAGTGGTGAAGGTTGCTAGGGAGGGGGAGGGGTGGAGTGTTGTGGTGAGAGCAGAGGGAAAGGAAGAGGAGAGGAATGTGTTTGATTACGTGATTGTTGCGACGGGCTTTTTTGGGAAACCGAAGATACCGAAGGTCTTAGATGGGACTAAAGTTAATGTGCCTGTATGGCATAGTTCTAAAGTTAGAGATGTGAGGGAACTGGTTACGGACGGTGGGAAGAGGGAATTCGGGAGTGTGAAGGGGAATGGGAAGAAGAGGAATATTGTTGTGGTAGGAGGGCAGATGTCAGGTGTTGAGACGGCGGCAGCGATTGCATTGCAGATATCTTCGTTGGTAAATTCTCCTGCTGAGGAAGGGAAGGAGTACGAGGGGAAGGAGTGGGAGAATTGGACTGTTATCAATGTGGTGAAGAAGCCTGTTTGGGTTATGCCACTCTTTTTTCCCAAGGATCCAGAGGGCGAAATTGTTGGTGGTGATGGAAAGCCGATCAAGGTAAGTTTGAGCGCCTCTTCGTTCGCATGAAGGATGAAAAAAGAGGGCTGATAATGAGCAGAAGAAAAATTCCGCACCGGAATTCCTGCCCTTGGATCTGGTCAACTATAACCTCGGATGGAGACCACCGGGACCGATCCAGAACACATCAGGACAAATATCCATAGAAGGTGCTCAGATGGTTCATGGTTTTATGAATACATATATCGGGACTGATCAGACGGAGTATGGCGTCCCGATCCTGAGTATGACGAGCGACGAAGTGAGGAATGAGCCGCCGATGTTGGCTTGTAGCGATTATTACACGGAGTTCGTGAGGTATGGGAAAATTAAAATTGTGCAAGGAAAGATGAAATCCTGTTTGGAAGGTGGGGCGACGATGGAGGTGAGTTTGAGTGCAAAATCGGTAGATGACAACTGGGCGAAGCTTGAGAAGTCGTTCATTGCCTAGTAGTGTCTGAGACAAGATCTGCCTCGCAATTCTGATTCCAGCGTAGAAATTTGTGCTGACATGCTGTCTAGGTCGAAGATGCGTCTGGAAAAGTTGATCAGATTTCAGATATTGCTGCCATCGTGTGCGCAACCGGTTTCGACGCTTCTCCATCACTCAGCTTCCTGCCAGAAGAGATTCTTCAGCGGCTTCAATTCGACCCGAAGGATGATGGCTTTCCTTTAGCGCTCAACGTTCATACTGTTGTGAATAGATCAATTCCATCTCTTGGCTTCATCGGCTTCTACAGAAGTCCCTACTGGGGTGTTATGGAAATGCAAGCCCGATACCTCACGAATCTATGGAGCGGGGATGCCAAAGCCCAGCAAGCACTAGCCGAAGACACCACAATGGAAAGCATGCTCAAACTACGAAACAATCCACGAAGAGCCCAGTTCCCAATGGGTGACTACGCCTACCTCATGGAATCCCTCGCCAAGATCCTGGATATCAAGCGCACTGAACCTTCAGGCTCAACTGGCCGCACGGGCATCGTTCTCCCACCCCGCTATCTCCCCGCAGCCGTCACCACAACACAACTCCAAGAAGCCACCACCTCACTATCCATCATCGACCGGATCTTCGAGTCCTCCTCAAGCCGCGGAAAATTCGTCGCTAGAGCTACCTTCCGCGCCTTACAAGGCATCTGGTCCCTCTCCCGCACAATCACCTCTCAACTCCCCACCTTCCCCTCTGGAACCCTCACCGGCACCGCATCTTTCCTTCCGCGCTACCCAACGGACGAAAGTGCAGATATGGAGTATCTGTATTGCGAGGAAGGGGATTTTAGACCTAGTTGGGGTGGGAGTATGACAGCGAAACGCAGCTATGTTTATAGGTATGCAGAGAAGGGAGAGGAGATGGATAGGATGGATGTCTGGTTTACGAAGGGGGATGGGAGAAGCGTAGATTATTTTTTCCATGCTTTAGAGTTCTTGGTTCAGGAGAAGAGGGAGTTGGATGAGCCGTGGAGGGCGAGGAGTTCGCATTTATGTGAGTTTTGACCTACCGCATTTTCTTTTTAGTTATGGGAGCTTCTTTGGATGCAATTAGAGAAGTATGAGCTGACACTTGATAGGTGTCGAGGATTTATACGATGTGACCTACGAGTTTTACTTCAGGGGAACAACTATCCAGAGGTGGACTTCGAAATACAATGTCAAGGGACCAAAGAAAGATTACACGATCGAGAATCTGTATACGAGACCTTGAGTATGCGAATGAGAGTATATTCGCCATCTCGGGATAGATTAGATGGACTTTAGAATCGAGAGGGATAGAATTGAAGACTTTGGAAATGGGGGTGTCGAGGTAGTGGTCCTATTTTCTGAGAATGTTTTCCATGACTCGAATTGTCAGTATCCCGTTTGCATTCTCGGGCAATGCCCCTTTTTCCTTGAGTCATTTGTAATGGTGAATTGGAAGCACCTTGATCTTCTGGCTTTAGAGGTATCAAGTATATCTCGTTGTCATATTTATTCTTTTCCTCTTCACAAGAGCTCTCTACACATCCCCTAGAAACAATTTGATCCTCTAAAGCGGAGCATACAAAACTATCCGCAGCAAGAACTCTTGTTGCTTTCGAGAATATTATTCTTGACTCAGAGACCAACTTTACTACGGTTGATTCACAGCTCTTAGCCCACTTTGAGCTTGACTACTTAAACCTAGTTGCAACCTCTTACTCAACATTCTTACCTTGATTCTTCAATTCAACCAACCAACATCGAGTATCTTTATCACGATTACAACACTCATCCAGGGCTCTCCAGCATTCAAGCTGTCATTTCTGTGCTTGTCACAGCGACTCTCAGTCATGCATATCTTCTACTCTCTCTATCTTCTGGCGTTTGTAGCTGTTGCAGTCTCCCGCTCAGTACCTAACGCGAACCATGCCGCTCTTGCGAACTATTTCCTCCCCATCGATGACCCCTCTTCATCTCAACACGAAGCCAGATCAAGTTCAACAACATACGGAGACGAAGACCTAAGTGCTGATGGTATCTCACCTCCCCTTCAGAACCGCAAAACACTCGCAAGTCGGTCCTCGGAAGACAGCGTTCCTATATGTAAATGGCTCGATCTCAACCAACCACTTCCGTGCGATTGGGATATCGTGCGGTGGCTCGATGGCGCCAAACTCTATTCATATCAGAAGTGGCAGCAACAAACATCGGGTGCGTCTGGATTGAGACCTCCAAAGACATTTGTTGTTCCGATCATGGTGTTCAATATCTTGGTCAAAGCACCGAGGGCGATGGCTGCTGCACTTCCGACCCTTTATAGGAGAGTTGAGAGAGAGATCAGTTCTGAGGTGAGAGAAAGAAAGGTGCAGATACAACAAGCGATGCTGGAGGGACAGGATGAACAACAAAAAGTGTGGTGCGGATTCTCGTTTGCGTGGATGTTTCCCTGTCAGTGGGAGGAAGAGGATCCGCGACTACCTGGGGTTTTCGTGCCTTATGTGCTCTGCAAATGGATCGTGCTGATCCCCGCGAATATGATCGCGAGTCTCGCAGCCCCGTTCGAGCTTTTGGGTTCGAAGGCTGATCGACTTCCTCGCCGAGAACTTGAAAATACTTCAACGGATCTCGAAGAGCGAAAATTGCCTCTTTCAGATACATCCGCAAGCCTACACACGATAGCCCCAACCTTGAACTTAACAAGCAACGATACCCTCGCAAACAGCGAAACTATCCGTGGAATCTGCGGTGTACCTCTTCTTTACATCTACCAATGCGTCGAGCCACACTGGTGCGTCTGGAGATATATTCCTGGGAACCAGGTCTGCTCGACAGACCCACAGCCAAACCTCGATGATGGGATTTGTGACGGGGAATGGAGAGAAAAGGATTGCGGTAAACCCTCTAGCGGTGCTCCTTCTCTCCGAATTCCAAGAATCTTCACTTTCCCCACATTAGTGATAAACTTCCTCGTCCATCTCCCCGCAGCTGTCGCGGCGTCTCTCGTTCCTACTCCGACAATTCAGCATGACTCACTCTCCATCAATCTAACTAGCAATAACACAGCGATCTCGAAAGAGACACAAGAGCCAGAAACGATAGCTTCCACAATCCCCAAAGCCCAAAGTTTAGAGAAGACGGAGGTGGAGGTGGAGAAGTATGCACCAAGTTCCTACGCAGGAAACAGCTGTCACGGTAACTGCGAAAACGTACCCACGCATTCGTCTGCATCTTCGGGCCTGTCAGCTCCACGAGGATTCAACCTCCTTGCTCTGATTATAAATACCATGCTCTCGCTTCCACGCTCTTTGGCTATTTCGTTGGCTGTGCAGCACCATGCAGGAGCGGTGGTTGCTAGTGTTATCCCACTACCGGGTCCGAGAGAATTCACCACGAGTCTTGCCGCGCCGAGCTTTGATCTGGTGCAGAAATCTGTAGGCCGCTTGCTAGGACTGGTGTACGATTTTGGGCACGAGTGCGAAGGGGGAAGTATAAATGGAGTTGGGGCTGAGCTGGATGTTGGCGTGGTGAAGATGGGGAAAGAAGGCCCTGACGCTGGACGAGAGGATGCAAATCGAGACGATGAGCTCCGTAAACGGCAGTTGCAGAAAGTTGGTCTGCGCGATGGCTGTTTGAATGATGAAGCTGATGATGGTTATTGTTTGAGGGGGGACGCTGGTCGAAGGGAGGTTCGGTGGGCAAGTATGGGCGTGTTGGGATTGGCAGCGATGTTTGCTATTTTCATGTGAACGCAGTGGCATTAGGAGAGGTGAAGGGACTCTAGATGTGTGATTGTGGCATTACCGGTTCTAAGATAACTTGTTTGAGACAGGAGTTGCGCCAATACGCGTTGAACTTTGGTTGATGCTTGATCGTTGGTTTCGATTTTACACTGGTAAAATTTGTAAATAAAAGATTGCGCTGCGTTGACGTAATTATGTAGAAGTAATAACTGCTATAAAGCGATGGAGTGTCTGTAGATAAATATGTTTGATGAATGGCGAGGAAGTGTTTACATTGTGCTGCGAGACTCGCTATTCCGCGATGTTTTGGTAATTGGATTTGGAGTCCAAAATATGCCATGCAAATCAGCAATTCAAAGACTGCAGCATCTACTAAATGTATGACGAGTACAACAATAAGATTTTGCTTTTCAGAAGGTAGGCCTTGAAGTTGAAGCCTCAAAAAGTCACACCAAACTTCCGCTTAGCGGTCCAGACCAACCATCTATCCCGAGCCGAAACCTACTGTATAGATTTAAATAAGCACTTTTATTGCACGAAACATAAAAGGCAGCCACTAGGCTTGGTGGCTCAGGTCAAATTATGTCTTCTGAGGTGGAACTCAGGAAACTAACGCCTGGTCCCGAGTAGTTAACTTAGTCTACAAACACCCTTAAATCGAGGGCAATCCCCCAGTCGCTACCGCGTAAAAAAAATCGATTCGAAAAAGATGTAGACCCCCTTCCGGGGTTGAACTTTTGTCTCTCGTGTCTATTTTCTTTTATTGGGAGAGTGCGAATTCTTTTTTGTTTACCTTTTGTTTTGCTCGCTTCGCTTATTTAATCGCCTCGCTTATTCGAAGGGGCATGAAGCTTTTTGCACTCGTCAACAATAAAGTAATACACATCGAGAGAAGGGTACAATGAGAAGGAGACGAAAGAATCAGAAAGGAGGAATCAAGGTAGAAGCAGTTCGAACAATTTGGTCAGGACATCGTGGCAGGAATTGAAGGTGTTGAACACGCAGTGTGGTGGTCTCAAATATTCCCTTTTGCAGGACTGACTGGAGCTTGCGTTTGAGCCTTACGACTCGCACAGAATTAACCGGAACGGGAGCACATAGCGAACAGAACAAAAGCTAGGCAAGCCGCTCGACTTGATTAATAACAAGGTATATTCAGTGATGACTGATCATTGATGCAATTAGGCAACAAAGGATCTGCTAGCGACAGGACTACACGTCTTCTTCCTCTTCAACCAGCCGCACCGACGAGTCTATAGTACCCCATATCCCCTTTGTGGTCGCCGAAAGTACCTTGATCTCTGGAACAGCCCACTCATGATGTTTGTTAGCAACCTCGCGGAGAGAAGACCGGTAGAATTCCATGAGCCGATTTGCTTGGGAATCCTCCTCCCAGACTATGACAACCAAATCTCGAAGTCTGGCAAACAGACGTATCTCTTCCCAGATGAATGATCTTCGTCCATATCGATCTTCGTCAATGTCGACAATCATAGACTGGATATGTTCTGCATCTCTCACCCCAGTATCGGCACCGAGAAACATGTCGAGCAGATAATTGCTAGGACGACCGTACGTTGATTGTAACAGAGTTTCTAGATCCCTAAATCCCCTGCCCGAGCCACCAAAGTAGATAGTTTCTTTGCTGAAGTCGATGTAGTTCTTTCCTTGTTGTAGAGGGATCCCAAATGATGGTCGATAGTTCTTGAGAGCTTCCTCGCGTGATTCATGGCAGGCGTGAAGTATGCTGGGAACTGGGTCAGAGGTTCTCCACTCGAAAATCGTTGGAATGGCCCTTCCATATATGGTTTTGTACTGGGTTTTGTGACCAACGCCGAGAATTCGAGGCCCTGGCAATGCATACTCCCAGATTTTGAGCCGGAGTTCGGAAGGTAGTTCGGGAAAGTTGGTGAAGGATCCCGGAGCCATTTTGTCTCCACGCTTCAAACGGCAAAATAGTATCCGATATTCTGAGGGTTTTACAATGACAAAAGTGTATGTACGAATTTATACTTGTTTGCAGCCTACAAAGCCCCATAAGTTTTAGAACGGACGAGGTGAAGTGAAGGCGGTCACCATATTTGGCTAGCGTGTTTTGCCAATTCTCCGAAAAAGTTCCGCGTCGCCCTGACCTCTGCAAAGGCCTCCTCATCTCAACCACTGTAAGTTCATACTCTCCTTTCTTTTTGTATATTTGCTTATTCGCTCAATCCTAGCATCCATAGGGGGGGTTTTAGGAGTTCATTCAAAAGTCTGTTCAGTACTCCCACCAACCTGCCAGCATGCCACCTCAAGCATCAACGAGTCTTCCTGCACGGACATTTACAGTCTTTTCAAGGCTTCCTCTCGAGATTCGATGTCTTGTATGGGAGGCAACGTGTCTGTCGCGTACGGTAGAGTTGGATTACGATGCGGAATGCCCAGAAGGCTTCTGCTCTCGTTCTGGTAACCCTATAGCACTGGAAATTTGTCGAGAATCACGAAATTCGGTCATCAATTCGTATCCTCTATGCTTTGGCTCAATTTTCTTCCCAGCCAAAGTACGATTCAATTTCGAGCTCGATACCCTATTCATCGCCAATGAACTTGAGGAGCACCTCCCACACATTTTCAGCACTTTCAAAGACGCAGAGATTGATGGTTTGAGATATTTGGCCCTCGACGAATACTATGTTATGGGATACCATCTTGAAGGAGACAGACTTGCGGAGGGACTGCAGCGTGTTTTGCCGACGCTCAAATCTTTGAAGGAGGTGCAGCTCGTCTTTGATATAGAGTCAATGGCGGATAAGTCGCTCAGCTGTGAAGAGGAGCATAGGAAGATAATTTTCGACAAATTACCAGAGGAGCTCAATTGCATTTCAATTGAACCACTACCAACGACGGAGCAATTCGAGAAGAAAGGAATCAAGGTCTGGGAAGGTCCCTGTCGTCCAGTATATGGATGGAGGCGATGTCCGATATGGACCGACATGATCGAAGCCCACTACCATTCGGAAGATTCGGAGCCCGACGAGCTTACTTTGCAGTATGAAATGGCAATGGCCAGACTCGAAGCGGCAGAAGCAGCAAGATTCAGATCAGCGCTGGACACTTCCTCCACGGATTCGGATTCCGACCCCTTCCCTACAGATTATGATGCTGCAACTACAGATGGTGACGACACGGACGAGGAAAGCGCGGATGAGGGAGACTTGGACGGGGAAGATTCAAGCGACGATACAGAAAGGGATTAAGAGGCCAACTTCCCAGTTATGCAGGAGTATTTTCAAAAATCATCACGGCGAAATTGACCTCAACGTTACCTGCACATCAGGGACGATCCGTATTTTACATCATTGAGAACTTATCTCGAAGTTAAGAGAATGGCACTTGGCAATGCTTGTCCACTATGCATTAGACAAATAGATGATGCATTCTGATATCCCATGACCGTACAAAATTCTCTCAGCCGGGGTGATGAGCTGCGTCGCAGCAAGTACTGAAACGATGAAGCCCCGGGCACTGTGCTAACTCTTGATGCAACCACGAGGACTGTATTTATACTGTTTTCAAAATTCTTTTCATGGACGGACACCGTAACTCCCATGCCCGCCTACTTACCCGTCCTTGGCTTCGCTCTTTGCGAGGACCCACTTCAAAGCTTCGACTTCCCTTCATTTCTAGCAGCCCCCTTATCTTGATCCGTAGGTCTTGAATCGGCCTTCTCGGCTTTCAAGCTGACTGGATCTCCCAATTGACTGGGATTCTCCCCTAATTTCTGCATCGCTTTCTGTCTCAGTGTCTGGTGTCCCTGTTCATCGCCTCTCTTTCCTTTCCCAACTGTGTCTCCTTCAGTGGGTGCCGGTGCAGTGTTCTGAAGATGATCTTTGACTGATAAGGAAGATTGAGGAGAGCAATGTGCACCGGTATCTTCGTTTGTGGGCGAGGTGTTTGAAGTTTCTGACTTTAAAGAAATTGGGTCACCAAGTTGAGAAGGATTCGTCTTGTTGGTTTCGAGGGCACTTTCGCGAAGGGTCTTTTTGGACTGAAATGGCATGTTAGCGAGCTGAACGAACGAAATTAAGAGACATATTTAGATGTACTTGGGGTGACATGTTTCTTTAATCTGATTTCTTTCCTGATCTGATTTCTTTCCTGGCAAGGAGTTACAGCAGTTTTTATACACGCACGTGAGCGAGGAAAATAATTTTGTTTAAATAGGTATAAATTCAGATATATATGATTTCTGGAGGTGTACTATGCAATTGAGAAGATGAGCTGCAGACAAAGGATTCGCCATATGTACGGCTATTATGCAGAGATATAAAGTTGTACCTCGACGGTCGATATCGATGACGCGCAGGAAGTTCCTGAAATTGCCGAGGCTTTACAAAAGGGGTAAGGCTCGGCTGGCATCTCCAAACGATGCCCCTATCCGAGTACAATAAACTTTTTCTCTTTGGAAAGATTATCCCATGCATCCTTCTGTACTCTCCCTAAAGCCTTCCTATATGAGATATCATTAACTCTTTCAATCCAGAGGACATTGTAAAACTCGTAATCTTTTGCAAAGTTTCCCCAATCTGGACGGTAGACCTCTTCTAAGAGTGCGTCGATGTTGTCGGAGTAGTGCGTTGTCGTCAACGAGTTCTCTGCTTCCTTCTTGACACGACCTAGAGAAATCGCGATAAGTTCACACGGATCCCCTGTTGGAACTAGCTCGTCGTTTGATAAATTCGTCCTAAGAATGCCAATACAGGTGCCATTATCAGTGGTTACCTCAACCGAATGGACATATTCCGTGTCACCTTTGAAGATGTGTTTGGAAGAATACGCGACGCCAACCTTGGCCCATACAGAATCTGCCCAGGTCCGCAAATAGCAATTAACAGGTCGAACCGAAGGTTTTATTTCTGCCTTGCCTTGGCTCAGAATATCGGGATGAGACACCAACACATGAACTGGATATCTGAATCGCGCCGATCTTGGACCCCAAGAGTACTGAAGCGGCCCAATGTATTTGACGGTGTTTTGCCGAAATTCAAAATACGAATTTCTGATGGTTCGCTCTTCTTCTCGCTCTTCATCAACTTCGCTCTCGGCTGCAGCTGCTACATGAAAACTAGCAGACCACTCAACCACAGGGTGGATTTGGATGAACGTAGTCGCAGGCAGGAAATCAGAACAGGCGTTCCAGAGCCAGCAATCTAATGATCCATGCCATCCCATCCAAGACCAACTTGGCAAGAGGCCCGCTGGAGATCTGCGACGGAGCTTCTTCGAAGGTTGCCACAGGAGGCAGATGTCGAAGTAGAATTCTGGAAGGCCAAAGTGAAATCGTTCGACGTATCTGGGTTGCAAGGAAGTCATTCCTCCTGCAAAGGCCCTCAGAATATCCTCGTCGGCTATCAGCTTGCGTTGGTTGAAATCCGTGACCAACCGGGACCAAGTGGGGAGATCAGGCCAATCGGGAAACGAAAACGCAGTGCCGCAGAGCCTCCAAGAATCCGTCTCGATGGAGCCCATGTCTTTCCAGCGTGTGATAACGCGCTTCGACATTTCTTGTAAAACCTTCTCTTGATTGTCCTCCCCCTCGCTGATGACACAATCTAGGCATCGCCAAGTGACTCGATGACCAATTTCCAGTCTACGATGTGAAAAGAGAGCTTCTTGCAAAGTCCATCCTCTTGAAGCCCAAGGGGAAGAACTGATAATCAACAAATTAGCACGGTGAAATTCTAAAAAGTCCCAGAGGGCTCCGAAGATTAGGAGCTGTCCTAAGAGCTGAAAAACGGCAAGACAATCGAGCATGCCGCTCCTGAAACAACGCTCCCGCTACGGAACACGCATAAAAAAATTGGCAAATAAGTATGAGAATAAGCTTACCTGATATCCTTCATGTGGCGCCTGGAAAGTGTCATGGAGCCGGCACTGTATTTTATTGTTACGGTACGATTCTTCCTACGCATCTGAACTCCCGGCAATCCATGGGATGCATCTGTGCCAAGGGCATCAATGATTGTTAGATAAGCTTTCCGATATATGAGCGCCATTGAATCAAGATTTCTCCTCAGAATTTCAGGATCGTCTTGCACAATACAAAGGCTATCGACCCATAGATATCTGAGTCTAAGTTTTACCACCAGCCGCATTGCATCTCGGATAGTTTGTGGGATCAGGTTGGTTCCTGCGAGACTTCCCGGTTGCTTTAGGAATGGAAGATTGTTTTTAGTTGCCCTGAACGTTGGCACGCCTCCCCAAACATAACTGAGAGCGACGAAAGGGTAGTCCGAACGACCCCTGTGCCCTTCTGCCAAACATTCGTCTTGGCAATCGACCAACAGGAAATCTCCCTTCATCAAGGGAAGATTCATCGCATTGTTTCTGCTACTGTTATAACACACGTGGAAATGATCACAAATATCAATCCAACCACGAACCATGTCGAAATCAATTAAAGCAGAGTCATGCTCGACGTTTGTCCGACTGCCCCTCTTTGGAACTACTGGGTTCATATGAATGGTTGAAAAGTGGTCGAACGAGAGCTCTGTTGGCCGTAAGCGAATCCTATGGTTTTCTGTTGTCGAGCCGACAAATTCAAGCTGTGTCTCTGGAGAGGTGTGGGAGACCTCCTGAAGGAGAAATTGAGCGATTAATGTGCAAGATTCGCATTGTGGTGAGCGGTCGATTAGATCTCTGAACCTGCCAAGAGCCACACGTTGATTTATTTGTGAGGGTGGATCATTCATGAAGAGACTGGTCACAATGGCATCCATTCGGGAACACGAGGAGCACAACCGGAGGGTTTGAGATTGTTGGGAAGAAGCCGAAGACAGATCGTAGAATTGCCCTGTTGAGCCCTCCGAGGGCAGTCTAGAGAAACTAATCTGAAAGATATCAGGTCAGCTGCTGAGACTCGTGCTATGAGCCTGGATATTTCGTCGAGGTCCATAATTACCTCGAGGTCATTGGGCAGGGGGATATAGCCTTCTTCGATGTTCGCGACATCAGGAGTGACAAGGTCATTTATTGCAGCCCGAACTTTGGTTCGTAAACGTGCAAAATCCATGGCTAGTGGTTGAACTCGCAGCTTCAGTCAGCCTCCTGTTGCGTCTCATCTCATCTTGTGCAATGTGAGTAGATCGCTTCGCGGGGCTGCTGTTGCCTGCCTGTTCCCAGCTCGTGGCTGGTGGACTTGGCACGGATGCAGCCTCCCGCGGCAAAGCCACACCCCTACTTAATCTTATCGCCGCACCTCGCGCCTTGACGCTGGTTTATGAATCTCGAAATGTATCAAAATTTTCTAATAGAGAGCAGCGAATAAATAATGCGAGACTGTAACAAAGAAGAAACAATGAGAAAATGAGGTTTGCAGCAATGAAATAGAAATTTCGGAAATTTCACTTTTAGGTACTGTACACACCTGCTGGGTTGCATGGCCGCACCCCTCAAAGTTTCTAGAGCCCACGAGGGAACTTCAAAATCTCTTACTGAGGGCTGACTGCATCGCTCGAAGAAAAGCCAAAGAATTTTGACACAGACTAATCAATCGCCCTCCAATTGGTAAGAGATACTGGGCTGCCGAGGTATGGAGCATAATCACGTGCTCCACTAACCTGTGTGGCCTTTAAAATCTGCTGTTGCATCTCACAGCTCATACACGATGTGTCCATCACGCCACATCACAGGCTTTCATGTGAATAATAGAACTCGGTTGACCAATCTGCATCTGCTCATGGTGTAACAACGTGGGTCTTCCATCGAGTCGAGATGATGCGTCAGGTGATCATGCTGTGATGGGACTGCCATTCAAATATGGCCTGAATTCCTTGAGTTAGAGACACATACTTTCATCAATTAAAGTTGAACAGCATGGTCAGCTTAACAGACATACGCAAATCGAACAAATCTTTGGAGGACTTGCCACCGGGCATCGTGGCAGTCTTCGCGGGCGCTACTTCCGGTATTGGCCTGGGGACGTTGAAAGCATTAGCAGAGAATGCAAATGCTCCGAGGGCGTACATCATTGGTAGATCAAAAGCCAATGTAGCCCATCTCATTGATGACCTCAAGGTCGTAAATCCCATGGGAACGTTCATGTTCATCGAGGGACAGTTTTCAACCATTAAGGATGTCGATCGGATGTGTGAGGAGATCAAGAAGTTTGAGACTCACGTCGACTTCGTGTGCATGAGTCCAGGATATTCCAGTCTAGGTGGGAGACGTGGTAAGCTGCCTCAATCGATAGATAGAGACCTTCCTCTGACCAATCGTAGAAACCCCAGAAGGCATCGAAACAGATCTTGCACTTCAGTTCTATTCTCGCCAACGTCTTATTATAAACCTCATTCCACTCCTAGAACGCAGCACCTCACCACGTGTGATTTCCATCCTAGCACCTGGCTTTGAAGGACCCATTAACAAGGACGATCTGGAATGCCGCAAAAACTACAATGTCATCAAAGCCAGCCGAGCAGCAGCGACAATGACGGATCTCATATTTGAGGAACTCGCAAAACAGCACCCAACAATCAGCTTCATTCACTCGTATCCAGGCCAAGTCGGTAGTCATCTTCTAGATCACACGCTCGCCTCGGCATCTGGATTACTCTGGCTTCCAGCGCAGGTCCCGAGATACACGATTTTGCCGATCTACACGCATCTCATGTGCATCACCCCAGAAGAAGCTGGAGAGAGAACACTATTCTTGGCTACGACGACGAGGTTCCCGCCTACGATGGATCATGGAAGCACAGGCAAAGTTGACGGATTCGTGGAGCGGCCCAGTGGGGTAGCAGTCGCCAGATCAACAGTAATGCAGGACGGGAAGGGAAACGGCGTTTACAGGGTAAACTGGAATGCAGAAGTTTGGAAGGACAATAAAATCCTGGAAAAGTACCGGGAGGATGGTTTGGGCCAGTTGGTTTATGATCATACGATGGGAGTTTTTGAGAAGGCGCTTCAAGCGGAAACGGGAAATGGTAATTGATCTCTCGGATTCTTGTTGGTTCCCTGACGTTTTCTACCTTTAGTTTTCTTTGGTAAATGGGTACTGATGATGCTCTAGTGAATACTAGGGAAACTTCTTCGGCGCCGTTTGATGATACTGATTCTCTTGATTTTGATTTGGAGGTGGATGAAAGTCAACTGGGATGTTGAGGGCTTCTTTTCTCATGCTTCATTGGTCATGTGATATCATTTTTCGAGGTAGAAAGAATGCACAACATGATAGCCAACACATGCACTCCTGAGTAGTAGGCTTATTTTTATATCGGTTTGCTATTTGTTTCTATGGAAGCTCTAGAGCTTGGGAGCTGTTTCAGGAGCTGTTTCAGGACCCGCATGCCAGTCGGTTTAACCTTCTTGAGACAGCTTCCCAATCTCCGGAGCTCCCTAGGACCGTCTAAAATTTCACAGTGCTAAATTGAGAGTTTATCAGGTTTGCTGGGTAAGGACTTTTTTTCTCATCATTTGTGTATTGATCTCTTCGACATTTCATTTCGGCATACCTAGGGCCAAACTTTCGCTTGAGGTAAAAGGGGGCGGGGTTAAGCGAGGTGACGCTGTTCGCATTAATCACAATTTCAATGGCAAAGGAAAAAATATATTAGGTATGAAATCTTCATTATTCATTAAATATTCAATTCTTCAAGTACAAAGTGGCAAAACGACCAGCATCATGCTTTTCCTTGTTCTAAATTTTTTACCCTGCAGCAAATAACTATCTCTTATAAGTTTCCCATTATTCCATTCGAATGTCCCTCACAACTCGTTTCCATATCCGGAGCAACTGCGCCCATCGTCTGATTGATCTGAGCTATGAAGATCGTGCTCTCCTGGAGATTTTGGATGCGCTATTCGCTATCAGAGTTCCTGGACCCGGCGAAGCAGCAAGTGGTGGGACCTCAGTTATCGTCACGCTCACAATCTGATTCGAGACAATTGTTGTTATCTGAGTTGTAATTGCAGTCTGAACTGTTGTCTGCGACAAAGTGCTTGGCTGTTGAGTCGTAGTTTCAATCAACGTCGTTGGCAGAGCGGAGATGCTGGTTGAAGTTAGCAGCTGCGTGCTCGTCTGTGTCAATGTTGTGGACTGAGTACTCAAACTTACCTGTGTGCTCACCGATGTACTGACTTCGCTCTGTGTACTCACTTGAGTAAGTGTAGTTGATAAATTTGCTAAGCTTGGAGTCATGAATACAGTGCTTACCTCAGAGCTCGTGGAAGTGGAAGTCATGTTTTCCGGCTTGGAATCGATCTGCGCTTCTGTTTCGTGACTGTCTACGTGAATTGAGATCGCAAAGGCTGCGGAGAAAGTTATAGCAATTATGGACAGGAAGACGAGTGTTACCAAGAGGTACGTTTTCCACCCCGAAGATCTTCTGGGCTTGTAAAATTCGACGTTGAAAGCCTCAGGATCAGCAGCTGGGTCTGAATGTCTAGCGGGTGGCAGTGGCGGGAGAGGTGGCAGTATTGATATATCTTGAGAAACACCAGTTGACGTTGGTGGGATGGGGCGAAGCTCGTATGTTTGTGGGTAGTTGGGCGGTGGTGGGGCTGAACTTGACAGTGGCCAGCTCGCAGTGTTACTCGAGGGCTTCGAAGATCCTTTTTCAATCTCTGGCAGCTCCAGATCTTCTTCGTTTGAGAGGTTGATCTCGTGCCATGTCTTGGGGTTAGACATAATGATGAGTTGATAAAGATGGACTAATCTTGAAGTCGAAGGTAAAGACTTGAAATTGAATTTTAGCCGTCGGAAATATGAAGAGTTCTAGAAAGGAGCAGACGAGATTGTTTAGAAGTTTTCAGAATACGAAGACACTTTGTGGACACATCTATATTTTCACAATGCCACTTGTTCCTCCCCTTGCTCAAAGAATGGCTTTGCTTGCAAATTATCAACACTTTGAATTCCTCATTGCGCTTTGTTCTAATTCTTCTCAAGATCTTTTTAGAGGCAATTTATTGAAGAATTTGAAGTTCATAGATATGGAACAACTAAAGAGAAAGTAGCTCTTTGTTTCATGTTTGAAAATCTTGAAACTTCAACAAAGACTTTTTATTCTCCTAGACGAATTCCAGAACAATCGAGAGACAATGAGAGCATCCGTGTCTTACACCTTTGTATAATTCATTGTATGGAGAATTTCATTGTGACATTGTCTCAAATACTGTATTTATTTCTCCTTGAAGTCGAGTCTTGTCTGACCTTCACCGGATTCTCTTGTTACATCGAACTATCTAGACTAAAACCACTGCGAACATATTCAAACACCTTAAGATTACTCAATAGCAACACAGGAAACAGATATGTGTATCGAGCACTATAAGCAGTGGGCCTGTGGTCACTGTTCCTCGCTCACGATTCAAAAATGCCATCAGCTAGATCGCCATATCTGCCATCCGCCTTGTTCTATCATGGAGCAGGTGATAAGCCTCGAGTGGTCATGTACTTACTGCCATCATGTGGAAGACGATCATGCCCTGTCAAGAAGAGAATATGGTCATGTGATCAAGAGCCACTATGGGGCCCACCGCGAGCGGAAGATCCAACTTCGTTCTCTGACTTCAGGTCATCGCCCTATAAATGGAAGAGAAGCCTTCTGGCCTGACGACACGCGCTGATTAAGTTTTGAGAATATGAAGAAGGTAAGATGAGATCTTGAGACGTGAGAGAGTTAGGTAACGGGGAATAAAGAAACAAAAATCAATAAATGTACGTCTAAAATAATCCCCTAAATATCGTGTGAAACGAATGAAACCTCGTGAAAGCGCATCTTCAACTTTCGGGAAGGTCAGTTACTGTCCATGGCTGCCTTTGCTCCAAGTTTTGTCAATGCGTCGGCCCAAAACGCTGGTCCATCTTCCATCAGCCACCTCGCAACTTCATCGGGATATGCCTGCTGTTTCTGATAATAGAGGTTTTTACCCGATGCCTCAATGGTCTGCCCCGACATCTTCCCCTCCATCAACGCATCGTAGGCTTGCATGATCACTGACATTGGAGTTTCGTATTCATCTGGCGTGACGGGAATGAGTGGTGCGACAAGGCCGGTCTTCATGTAGCCGGGATTGATCGAATTCTGCATTCAATTGTTAGGATAGGAAGATAAAAGGAACAGAGAAGTTAAGACTTACAACAGTGATGCCAAACATCTCAAGGTAGCGCCATCCGAGAGACCGGGTAAGCCCTACGAGCTATGGAAGCGTCAGCAACTTTCTCCAACGAAATCAGACGAGCTATGCATTCTAGCGAAGCACAGATGATACGTACGCCATGCTTACTCGCACAATAGACAGGATCATACGGCAGTGGATAGAATCCTCCCTCACTTCCTGTGATTACAATCCTAGCTTTCACCCCATCTTTCTCACCAGCGTTTGCCTTCCGGATATGATGCAAAAAGATCTTAATCCCGTAGATGATTCCCGTCAAGTTGACTTCGAGAACTTGAAGCGAGGGCTTCTCGAGCCCTTCTGCATCAGCAGAGAAAAGCCCGAATGGAGCTGCCACGTTAGTCATCATTCCCGCATTAGCGGCGAGGAAACATATCTGTGGACACCATGCAAATGCTAATAGTTCAGTTAGGGTCCGCTAAAGTCGTAGGGCAAATAATACTGACCTTTTTCAAACATCTCAAGCTGGCTTTCCCAACTACCGACATCAGTCTTCGACCACAGGACAGTAGAACCAAACTCCTTCGCAAGAGCTTCACCAGCTGGATCAACATCAACCATGACGACAACCCATCCTTTTGAAAGCAAGTGTCTTGTCAACGTGAGACCAACACCGGATGCAGCACCTGTGATGATCGCGCCAAGTTTGGTGCTGAAAGCGGAGGAAGGAGTTGACATCTTATATATTGAAGCGGTGCATGCACTCAAGAATTTTACAAAATACAGAGTAGAAAATTTCCAGAGGATGAGGAATGCGTGGGAAGCGCGGGAGTGACATTGCAGAGATCAGGGAAGAGAGAAGCGCAACGCTTTATATGCAGAGGAAGTACGGCGAGTTATAAGAGCTTAGATAGAGATTAGAATAAAAATTTGGGAGTGTGCTGCTCGAGCTGAGTTCGAAGCAGCGCCAATGTATGTGGTTCCGAAGGATGCATAAACTAGAACTCAGCTATTCATATCTTGCAAACTTTCCAATAATGTCGAAAGGCAGACAAATCTAAATTCTAATGCAGAATGGGACTGCCAGTCGTACTTACCAATCAATTGCCTTATTGTCAACTGCGGATTCTCTGTCAGGCAAAAAATGAGGTAGCACCATATATAGCGCTTACCAAGAATTTTGTTCAAGAAGTAGTCTGCTCTAGTTGAAAACACAAACGCTTAAGGACAAGTCCTTAAGGTGAAGTCGCATTGTCCAGTTTTATGCCCACGTCTGCAATCATCGTGTAAGCAGCTGATCATGATTATGTAGAGTCGTGTCAGCTGAAGGCCTCCTTGCCTGTAACCGAGCTGATCTCGGGCCAGCCCCTGAAGACCCCGCTAGCGCTAGCTCAATCGCTTAGGCTGCCGCGATCAATGACCAGAGAACTAGGTAGACCTGCCTTTTAGACCAGGGAGAGTTGCCATTACGAGCAAGAAGAACAGTAATGCTAAACCCCTCTCCCCGAGCAGGAAGCTTGACTTGCTCCGGCATTGAAGTCATGGCCCCTGCAAAGTATTATTACTTATGTTTCGTTATCATAATTGTCACGGTTACTTGTTTATGGGTTATATCATATCATTTTTCCAAGTACCCAAACCAACAACCTTATTCAAATACAAAGAAGAGGGAGAAGAAGAGGGAGAAGAAGAAGAAGAAGAAGAAGAAGAAGAAGAAGAAGAAGAAGAAGAAATAGTTTTTAGCGCATTTGAAAAATACAGCTGCTATGAACATAACAAAAATACAAATAATAGCACAAACTAAAAACAGCACACCCAAATGAACTGGCAACTTCCACTAAAAATGTCTTCGAACTTGCCCTATAAGCTATTAGTCCCCAAAAATGAAGATGAAAATACCAAAAAAATTAAACTTACCCTATTGTACAAATGGTCGATTTTGGCGACCATCCTTCAAAGAATTAGCGCTAATTTAGCTGTTAACTGAAATCAGACTTACCATCTTCTCGGCGTAGTCGGCCAAGAAGTCTTCGGCATTTGTTGAAAGTAAGGGGTTGATGCTTCACTTATGTTCCATGGATCGACAGGAACATCATAAGTAAGGGGCCGCCCACTGTAAAATAATGTCAGAACAATCAAGAAACCATGCCCTCATCGTTGCTGTTCCCCGGCATTCTCTCCGGCTCGGGTAGGTATCGCAATCTAAAATCATTGCCTGAAAGGCCAGTTTGTTTGTGGGTGGTTTCATCGAGTTTTCAGCTTGAGCTCAGAGGCTTTAGGGACGCACACAGAAGAGTGAACCCGAGGGAGTCTTTCAGGTCGTCGGTACCATTGGTACTGTGGAGATTCGAGCCAGAAGCCTAGGTAGTATGGGGATGGGCAGGAGGATGTTCGATTCGGTGTCCTTGCGTCGAATATGTCAAACGGACTATGCAAGAGTCAGTGGATATCAGGGAAGCGCAAAAACGGCTTACGAAATTGCTTAACACGCTTCAGCTTTAAAAGGCCGCTCTAGCCCAAGAAGGAACTCAGCAGACGCACTATCTCGCTGCATAAGACAATCCGGTAGCAGCAGTATGCTTGAACTCTCGATATCATGCAAATGCGACGCGCCCGCCATTCATGATCTGCTGCCTACCCTCGGAGCCCATCATTTGAAATGAAAGAAGCGATAGACGTTCAAGTTGAGGGACCCGACTGACGATAGAGAGCACGAGTGGCCATGCCGCCTGTTTGGCTCAGGACGACGCTCCCCGGTAAAATACCCACCACAGGAATCGCGGTGGAGGCGCCTGCAATTGTGGGCCGCGGTGGCTGGGCAGGTGCGACGCGTCTTGCAGCTGCGGGAGAAACGGGCACCCTAAAGTCGAAGAAAAGCATTTCTAAATTTGGGATCATTAACAGCATATCTCTCCTCTGAAGTACAAGGTACGGGGGGAACTATAACATAATCCTCTCCTAATATATATCGGCACTTAGGCCACGGAGGAGAAATCGAGCTATGGCCAGGCAAGGCATAGAGCAGCACTATATTTCTCTACCACATGAGGTGTTATGTGACTGCGAATTGGCTTCATGCGAAACTTTTAAGATTCATCCTTTCTTGCAATCCACGAATCGCGGCAGTGGACGCTCACGAGCTCGCCCTCTCCCAAAGAAATCAATTAATGCAGCTTTCAACTGTCAGGTATTTGATGGGGTGAATTAGTGAGCATTCGCTAAATCAACTCGCTATTCGTGCTTCTCCCACCGCCCACGAACATAGATTTGGGCTGACCAATTGCCTCTTAACGAGGTAACAGCGGGGCGAAAACAACTCACCCAGACACCTCAAAATACCAAGCTTCAGGTGCAATGATCAATAACACACCGCTATTCGTTCGAGGCTTGCATCTACCCTAAGGTAGGTCAAGAATGACATTCCGTTTTATTTGCGAATTCTTGCAGAACAGCCACGCTTCATCTCACCCATTGATTTCCGCCTCATCTTTTGAAGACGAACCGTTTAGTGGTTGGACCTGTTCCCGAGCATTGGGCTTCGCAACTATCCCGTGTCTTTGGGCACCCCTATCGAGGTCACGATAAGGAGAGCGACATTTCAAGTCCGTTCCGCGCAGCCTTGTCTTTCTTTCCTCATCGACATAGCATTGCTTGAATCATGTCACAGCATTCCTTACTCTGATACCCTACATTATCAACTGACTTCTCGTACTCACCCGTCATGATCATTTCACCTATTCCCTCGACGGCAGTCACGCACAGCTTTTCTACCCGTGCGATTGCAAATGCGACGGGCGAGGGCCGAGTCGGTTGGATTTCCGCAGGCAGTGGTAGAAGTACATCAGATATTCTATGGAGTTGTTTCTCGATACTGTTAGTCTGCACCTGGAAGTGTGTTCATTTCAATGTTCCGAGTATCGACGATTCCGAAGCTGGATGGCACAGGTGGGGTATACTATGTTGGCCAGGAACACGGTTGCTGTCAAAGTGGATGAATAAAGTAGGGTGGATGATTGCCATTATCCTTGCCCCAGAGCTCGGCGTTGCTATCGCTATGCATCAATATCTCGGGGCAAGAGAGTGGTTAAAGAAGCTGAGGGTAGATAAGCCAACAGAAATTGAGTCGCAGAACGTTGGGTCGCAGGACGCTGAGGTAAAGTTACTTGGGGTCGGGAGAGATGGGGTAACAAAGGCACATACCTTCTTTGCTAATATGGGCGGATTCATTGCCAAAATCTGTGTTCTACCGAGCCCTCAACAAGGTAGCACTTCATCGGACAAGTCAGATAAAACTTCTCCGGTTCCCGAGATGCCACGGGAACTCATACGTGAGATTAAGGACTGTCAAGAATTAGGTCAGTACATATACTTTCAGGTTCTGATATACATTCGTATTGACTATAGATTGATTGTATCCCTATTTTTCATAATATACCTGTCTGTTTTATTATGAAACTCTTTTAATTCGTTTCCCTCTAGCATATAAATTTAACAGCTTCATATAGAAATCCTCCTCGAACTATTTCCGGATCTTCGACTCCCAGCAAAAAAAGACATAGAGGATCTCAGCAAAGCCGACGTCTTTACTAAAGCCTTTGCTTGTATTCAGTCTACTTGGCTAGTCCTTCAGAGCATTGCGCGAGTGTCTCACGGGCTTCCAATAACAGAACTAGAGCTTGCAACCATGGCTTTTGTGGTCTGCGCTCTGATTATGTATATGTTATGGTGGGATAAACCTTTCGGTGTGGATCGCCGTACCGTTCTAACCATTATCACTTATGATTGCAAGGAAGGCAAAGAGGGAGCCGGTGAAAATTTCCGTCTTACGCAGAGAAATATGCCCTGGCATACGGAGGGATTTCCCCCGGTATACCGAGACGCCCATACACCGGACTTCAGTCTACATGAATTGGCGAACACCATTGGTGGTACTACGAATGAATTTACTACCGATAAGTTGAAAGAAATCGTCTATGCGTTCGGAGGCATGGTCGGACATATTTTTGGAAGACCAAACTCAATCTATCCACCACAGCACGAAACCAGGTTGATAACGCTCTATGCTACTGGTACACTGTTCTCGGCATTGCATATCGGCGCTTGGAATTGGGAATTTCCATCATCAATCGTACGGACACTATGGAGAACTTTCGCCCTTGCAGCAACAGGCGCGGGCCCTGTCACCATCCTTATTCTTTACCTCTATAACGTTTTCGAATCTGGATTTTCTGATTCTTCTAGTTTTTCTAATTTTTCTAAAGAGTTTTGTCTATTTATTTCGAATGTTCTATTAGTTCTATTAGTATTAGTCTATATCATCTCTCGCGTAGCACTCATAGCACTGATTTTCTATTGCTTTTCTTCTATGCCAGCAGAAGTGTATGAAACAGTAGACTGGACTCAATTCCTACCGCATTTTTCTTGAAAAGTTCTATTAGAAAGGACGTTGTTGTTGATTCTGGATTTAGTTATGCACTTCAAGATTATTAGCATTAGTTCTTATTAATGGGGATTTCGGTTTCTAATTAAAAGTATAGTCAATCTTTTGATCTTGATCTTAGAGTTTTGCAAGGGTATATAAACAGATTAATAATGTTACGAAAAGGAACTCCCCCACCCCAAAAGCCAATGTCTGGCCTCATTATTTCTAGTGTGTACTGCTCAGGTCGGTTAGGGGCTACCCAGGGACTGCTGAGGTTGCTCGGACAGCTTAGGTGAGCTGATTGAGTCGAGGGGGAGCCGAGGGTGATTAGTGCTCGAGTAGAAGCAGCTACGTTTACTAACTAAATGTGGACGAATTGTTGCGAGGCATCAAGATTAGTTTTAAACTGCCAAAATAATTTGCAACGAATGTGGAAATCGCCAAATGCATTTCAGACTTTGAACTTGAACGGTCGATGTTCTAACCTGAGCTGAACCCTGAGCCCTGAATACGCTAATAAGTCAGCTTGTCATAGTCAGGTAGTTCTTCTTTTTGCTTCTTCGCTAATCGGTTCCCATGTTGTCTAGATATTACTCTTGCTCATGCTTGTTGGTCTAGAACATAGCGCTCTTTTCAAACCTATCAAGACATTGTGATGGTATTTGTTCTTGTTCTCCTATTTGACATACGATGATGTCGATGAAGCCCATTTTATATTGCTACTGGAGCCGACTTCCGTGAACCTTAGACTCCTTTGATCCGATCTCACATGGCTATTGTTTCAGCCCTCGGTCTTCAATCGAGGATTCCCAGTCGATATGTACTAACAGAGCCTTTGAGGTCTGGTGAGTTTTAGAAGCCATGAAAATGAGTCAGCATTATAGCAGCGTCACTGCTAAACTTTCATATGGGCAGCCGACCGACGCCCATTCGTATCACGGCTTAAAACCATTTTTCTAATTTGATGAAAAGCACCATCTTTAGATATGTACATTCTACTGATCATCTATATGACTTGAATACAGCGGAGCTAGAAGGTTGAAACGAATGACCTTATAATTAATCGTGGAAGAAAGCCACCACTATTTCTGCTCTGAAGATCCGTGTTTGTAATATTTCTATGCCCTACCCGGAAGGTGAGAGACCCCTACAACAGGTTAGAAATCGAGTTACTGCAGTCAAATATGTCTTGGAAATACATACATCCATCGATGTTCTCGCCGACCATGTCCTTGACAGAGCACTGGTTGGCGACAGACATGTCCTGCTTGGTGATGGAGCCGCAGCCGTCATAGAAGCACTCGGGCGTGTCCATAGCGCGCTGCAATGCGTCGCCCTTCCAGCCGAACATATAGTCGGCATGAGTACCGTATCCGCTACCCTCAAAGCTCCATACGAAGGGTTGTGCATCGGTCGTCGAATTCCATAGGTTATTAAACTGAGTCGTATCCCAAACGGTCTCATAAGTCACTTGTGGCATGCGCACAGGGTGGGACGCGGGGCATGGAGGAGCGTTATCAAAACCGCCCCGAACCATTGTATTAAACATATGAGACTGGTGATCAGGACTGTCAAGGTTCTTGCCATCCCAGCACCTGAAGGTACGGTTAGTAAGAGACAGTTATTTCTCAGGTTTATAAATGGGAGCTACTAACGCTGGGAAGTGGTGTGATACAAAGACACCGCCCACGCAGGGCCTAGTGGGGAAGTCCTCCATCTCTGGTCCTCGGTCTATAAGCGTTGTTAGGCACTGATAGGTCAGGCCGACATGATTTGTGCCGTCGGTAGAGTTGCTAGTTGGGCTGCCGACAGTCATACGGAAGCCCTAGAAAACATCAGAATCTCGGGATATCGATGTAGCATCTAGCAGACTTACCGGCTTGAAAGCGGTAATAGGCTGCATTGTGAGATTATCAGTCGTGAAGTCATGTTGCGTATAGTAGACAGTGATTCCACCACTAGTGCCATTTGCAAGGCAGGCGTTATGGATAACCGGTACACGGTGGTAAGATCCGTTGGTAGGGTGCTTGAAGTACATAACAGCAGTCCAATAATTAGAAAAATCCTCTGACATCTGGCAGGTAGTACAGGTGCCTCTCGCGCCAACATCGCCGGTCATGGTGGCATTGAACTGGTTTCCGCCAACAATGTGGTGAAGATGTGACGAGGGGTTGGCGCCAGGCTGGACGACGGGGTCAAGGCGCTGGATAGTCAGGCTGGAGCATGCAAAGCGAAGGCCTGCCTGGGCACTCGCGACGAGCGCGGCAGCGACGAAGAGTGACTTCATCTCAGAGCCAAATTTATCTCAGCAGTAGAAATGTACAGAAGCAAGGAGCAATAAGAAGAAAAAAGTGTAGCCTCGCGAGCACTCGCTCTTATAAATGTGTGGTTCCATCTACGGAGGCTTGGGATCTAATCCTTGGCCACTTTAAGCAAATTGGTCTAATATGCACAAAAAAAGTTATACTAGATGCATTCAAATAGAGATATAGTAGATTACGAAACATCCTAGCGAGACAACCTAGAATATAGTAGGAGATATTGTGTTTAATTTACAGTGTGGAATAGGCTCCTCGGCAACGAGTGTCGGCTAAGACAAATTTCTTTGCCGCGTGCATTATGACACAAGCATCGACAATGGTTTGCCGATCATAAAATCCCGTCTTCTACATTTTCTTCCTCGCGCGCTCATAATATGAGATGAATATCGATGTTTCATGCAGGACAAACGACGTTTATGAAACAAAATTTGAATTCACGAAAGTCGCGTTTTACTCGCAATAATTTTGAAACAGCAACAGTTATCTGCCCAACGATATAAGGAAGTTTGTTACTTCGTTATCTTTATAATGAGGCAAAATTATTATCCAAATCATTATAACTATCCTGCATGAACACTGGTTTGCTGGTAGTCTCCTGACCTGAAACGAATCACTCCCCGAGAACAAGAGTCCGTACGCGCTTCCAGAATTCCCGTAAGAGGATAACTGTGTAATGTCGATGATCTAAACGGAAATTGATAGATAAGCGCAGCAGGTGTGAAGAGGTCACAGTCACGTGATGAGCCACAGCAACCTGAATCTGATTGACTATCCAGGTCGTAAACTTAGGAGCCTAGAAGTTCGTAGCATGTTCAAGCTGAGAAAACGACGAGTCAATTAAGTTAAGAAGTGCAGAATAGTATATTCTCAAAAAAGTAAACATCCTTTAGGATGATCGACATTATACCCAGTGTGCAAAATATCGACCAATACCCCAAAGTCAAGACATATATATCCTGCGAAATCATACAAGTTTCATGCCTCGTTGACTTACTAGAAAGCACGATTGATAGCGGACCTGGGAAGTGTGTCTTTGTAGTAGTGGATAGTTGCCAAAGCTCTCTCTACTATGCCATCGAGAGTGAATTCGAATTTCTACTCAGTCAGACCAGTATCTCAAATGCTCTAACGGCGTGACATACGTGATAAACGTCCTTATACGCTCCACTAGCTCCAAAACAATTGACTCCAAATTGCTCATGGCTATATCTTTCCCACCCAAATGTCGAGAGCACCTCGACAGACAAGCACGGAATGCCGTCCGGCAGAACACCCAACCTGTGCTCTTTGTCTTGACGATCGAAGACGTCCCAGCACGGGAAAGACATGACTCTAGCAGAGATGTCATGTTTGTCCTTTAGAATTAGTGCTGCATCGATACAGATACACACTTCTGATCCCGTTGATACAAGATGACAACAGGCTTCTCATCATCCGCCTCAGCAACAATATAACTACTTCTCATCACCTTCTTGATAGTCGAGTTCTCTAACTGCGGAAGGTTCTGCCTCGACAGAATCCTCATGCTTAGAAGCAGTCTCGGTTAATCCACTTCGGATCTTGGGATTAAGGTTCATGATTCTTGTGAATAAGATACGCGCCACGGGTGCTAATCCCATAGGGACTCCAGCATGGCCGGAGTTGGACCTCGTGATTGCATCACTCTGAAATGCGCGTTAATTCAGCTCCTGAACTTCAGTTTTCTCGATTGTGATCTTACCGCCATAAGACGAATTATGTTAATTGCCGCCGTATCAGTTTCTGTGTACAACATCGTCAAATTCTAAAAGCACGAGTTGTAAGAGGGACAGAATAAGCAGATAAAAGTCAACGGCAGACTTCTGCGTCGATATATGGGAACGCGACGTCATCATCGGACTTTAGGCTCTGTTAGATATCTCTAGGAATGATAATTCGAGCTGCTTTCTATCGAATATCCAATGATACCGAATCGTTCATAAGGACTCTGATGTGTTGAGACATGAAAAGAATTGGAGCAACAAATTCAGGAGATCCATGCGCTAACATAGACGGCGCTAGACTATAAGCGGACTTCCTAGAGAGTTTCGAGACTAGTATATTCCCCATTCAAACAGATGACCCTTCGAGTTAGCTTCAGATGCTACTCATTTGAGACCCTCAAACGTTTTCCGTCCCTTCAATTCCCAACTAAAATGTGTGGATTGACAGTCCTGATCTAGAGGATTGGATTGAAGTTCACAAACTTACTATCAAGAACGAACATTTTCTCCCAACCCACCACAATCACCATCGATCTTGCTTGGTCCGGGGAAATTGCTCATCCGGCTTCACACCCGGTCTCAAGTCGCTTTTATCAAATCATCCTACGGAGTACTTCTTACGAGTGTGTCGAGATGTTCATCATATGGCGATAAGGTTCACTGAATCTTTCTGCTACGCCTGCAGGAAGACCACGCATTGAGGTCGGCGTATGGTATTGGCACAGATATTGTCAGAATCCTGCTCTTCAGTGCGTGTAGGCCGCCTGCTCACCTGTTGGTGTCGATATCCTAAGATATGGTTGCGCGCAAACTCGGCCGATGCCAAAGTTGTATGCGCTGGAGTAAGTGTCATCTTCCAGACTCGTTCCTTGGTTGCCATTTTTGAAGTGTCAATTCTTCTATTCCTCGGCACCAAGGAATTTTCCCGCTGCCAGCTGCTTGGCAATCTCGTCACTTGAACACTCCCATACCCGGACGAGACGAGCTCTACGTCTCAACTTCTTCAACGCGTACTTATTAACCCAGAATGTTTGCAGGAAGAATACCACATTGATGACTGGCTTACGTGTGAAAAAAGCGCCGCGGCGGCGGCCGACCCGTTCCCATCTCGAATGCGATTTGAGCTTGGCTGTGTCTGGAATCCAGCCGCCAAGGGCAAATGATTTTCGGTGATAGTTTGCATCCAATTGCGATTTCTTGGGACTGTCTTGGAGATGTCATGTTGTGTAGTAATCTCATCTCATGTTCTGACGCTCGCTCCTGTTGTGGCGCAGTTCGCCGAGGTCTCTCACCGCATCACCAGCTCGAACATCACCAGTGTGAATTAACAACAGTGCCAGAATTTCACAGCTCAACACATTAAAAAAAATTCGTTCAATACTACGCCTATTCAAGCACCATGTTTTGCAGTATATTGGTTATCATTGGACATTTTCATCAGGCGATCCCAATGGAGGAAACACTTTCATCTTCATGGCAGAAATAATACCCCGGAGGATTTTCAGCTTGTCTTACCGCTTGGCGACTTCTCAAGAATTTATATAGAATACGTCTACTCTTCCTCGCGCATAACGACCACACTTCATTGCACATCGTTCAAGGTTTTGATCATTGTGTTCATTACAGATAGACAATGGCGTCAACGAGCACTCCCTGGGCCGATGGTCCATTCACACTCATCCCTGTCCCGGGCGAGGGACAAGACCTCAATAAACTCCATGAAGCGGTCTTCCTGGCGCGCGAAATGGCATGCGCACATAATGGTATGCTCCGAAGCTTAAATTCTATCTATCAACAATGCGTCCATGTCTCGCAACCGCAAGATATCCTTGATCTCCTCCAATACGCCAAATTCTGGTGCGGTTGGCTTGAGGAACATCACGAGGCGGAAGAGCAATGGTTTTTTCCCGACATTGAGAGGATTACTGGAGTGGAGGATATGATGGCGGGAATGGTAACCCAGCATAAAGACTTCATGCCAGGGTTGGAGGAGTTGACGAAGTATGTTAATGAGACGAGTATAGATGGGTATGATGGAAAGGAATTACAGAGGATTGTGAATGACTTTGGGGCTGTTCTCACGAAGCATCTAACGGAAGAGGTGGATGTGTTGTCGGCGTTGGAAGTGCATGACGGGCCGGCGCTGAAGAAGGCTTATATGGAATTTGACCATAAGCTGAGGGGAGGGGATAAGGTACGTGGTTTCCTAACGTCGTGATACATGATTGCTGACTGTGACAGTCTGTATTGTTTCCGATCGTCCTAGGATCCGGAGATGCCTCCTGGCCAGAGGTTCCGAATTTCCTGAAATATGTCGTTCATTATTGGTTTGAGCGGAAGTACCAAGGGGCGTGGAGATTCAGTCCTTGCACGACGTGGGGAGAGAGAAGACCGTTACTGTTCACTAGTGACGCGAGATCATAACATTACATTGTCTGGAAATTTTCTTCGCGGTTTTGATTCGTTCATGAGCGTCATTTTTGTCAGGAGTTTCACGAGAGCTTAGAGTGCCGCCATTATTTGCCTGATGTATTCTTACTACTTACTGCCCGTTCCTGGTGTGAACAATGTAATTCCTATTCCTAGTTTTGTGCATCCTTTGCTACTTTGACTTCGTGTGTGGTGGTTCAACAGATAGATTATTTGAGTGAGTTGCAGGGGCATGGAGGAAAGCGGGGTTGAAAGCTCATCACATGCTGTACCAAAGTTGCACAACTGAAACGAGAACGATGGGTTGACTTTCCAACGAGCAATATATTAGTTAGGAAGAATTTTCCTCTTTCTAGCTGGCAAGGTACCTGGTCATGTCCGGGGCCATTGATCGTAAGACATACGCTTCATCTGCGGTCATTGAATGATGTGGTGTAACGCCAGTCTAGTGGAAGTGGATCACGTCATATGTTCATTGATATTGCATGACTGGTAGCGTCAATACTCCTTACGAAAGGGATCGTTCATGCAAGTTCTGATTCTCGAGGAACTATGATAAACATCATAAACCTGTCCATCTAATACTTTCTGAATTCCTAAAACGTCTCATTAGACACCATAGTTGTCATGATGTAGCTGAAAGAAACAAAAGCGATAATCGTGAGCCACATGAATAGCGCCAATGGCTCTTAGCCAAGAAGTCTCCTACTCGAGCGAGAAGAGCTAAGATACAACATAAAGCCACGAGAAGGTTCGGGCCGAGACGAGTATTCGCTTGTGGATTTGATACTGATTGGCATCTAAGCTCACATGTGTGACCACGTGTATGTATGAAGGGTCCACAGAAATCCACTGATTTGTTCCGTCAAAGCGGCGCGTCCGATCCGCTCAAAGACCCTGCATACCTAGGTATTTTGGAACAAAACCCAACTGAATCTTCAAACATGAACAGCACCTACCATTATATATGTCTCAGGTACGTCACCCGAGTGTGCAATTTGGGCGAAGGCGGCAGACGCCACGAACTGCTCAACCAGAGAGTATGTTCTTCCCGCCAGCCACATTTATTGCTATGATTTGTTTTTATTGTTTCTGATAGGCCTTCCGGTATAAAACAGTATCCCATTCCGACGCCTTGCTCAGCGTTTCAAGTAATCGTGTTCGCAAATATGTCTTGCTGGAGGTGAATCATAGGCTGAAGACGAAGGACATCCCCCTCCGATCGTCATCTGCATCTATTATTGTAAGACCGAAAATACATATTCAAGTGAAACTGTGAAAGCATACGTGAAAAGCGGATTGGAGCCTGACTTATTGTACCCAATGCACTTCACGGCGTAGGGCGGCTGTGTTGACGGAGCGTATTGGATATCGCTGTTCATTTTATGAGGATATATTTGATAGGACAGTGTTCCAATTGGGTGCTCTGAAAGTCATCTCATGGTGCTCCTCATGCCCGGTGATGAATTTTTTTCGTGCTCGTGATCAAATGTGGTCGTTCATGTCGCTATGCTGAAGGCAGAGGGGTACCGTGCTCCCAAGTCACACTGCAGAAGCAACACACACAATATACACTGCACTGCGATGCGATGCAAATATTTCTTTACAAGCATGTCAGGGTTGCACCTGTGCAATACAGAATTGGGGAATCTATTATTGCATCAAATAAGGGAGGAGAAGTCGCGAGTCCGTTTCTCAACCTGTCTCTGAAATATATATATATATATGAGAGAACCTCGCCCACATTCTGTTCTTGCTCATCGCTCCAATCCAAACAGACATTCAGTACAAACCTTCTTTGGAGCCAACACTCGAAACACTCACTCTTCTACTTCTCCAGAATCCAACGAATATGTCGACGCTCGGTATCGAAGGAGTTTACCATGTATACATGAAATGGTCCCCTACTGCTGATGTAGTGAGCGACACTGCCATCGGACGCACCCACCTCACTTTCCGAAACCGCCAGAATGCTGATGAATTCTATCGCTTCCTTACCACGTCCACCGATACCACTGGCAAGAACCCCTTGTTCTCCCTGCTCGTTCGCAACGGACCTCAATTCTGGTATTTCGATGTCACTCCCTATGCCGGCGTCAGTAAGCATTCCATCTTCCATTCGTTGAACTCGCTAAGCATCTTTGAGACAATAACATTAACACCCCCAAACAGACTGGGAGCTTCCCCGCTACATCCTACAATGGAACCCTCAATGGGGCGCCAAAGTCCTGCTCACTCTCATGAACGACTGGAACGGACGAGTGCAAGACATCATTCCCACTCAAGCCACCACCGAATGGGTCAACGGCGGAGCTTACTTTATCAAGAGCACCAACCTACAGACCGAATTCTGGCACTCCAATGGCGGCTTGATCACAATTTCCAACACCGACCGAACCAAGTTCGTCGTTCGTGCAGTTGCTTTCACTTCCGATGATCGCCAGGTCCTGATCCGCACTGATAAGATCACGATCGAGTTGGCTGCTGATGCTTCCACGGCAAATCCTATCTATGTTACGTTGCCGAGCGGAACCAGCAGATTGGGGTTCTCTAGTGAGCCATATCAGTGGACTTTCAATGACTTCTTTGCCAGTTTGGGCATTGAGAGGCACACGAATTCGAACAATGTTTGGGAGAGGGTTGTTGATCATAGCCCGGGAACTTCCGTTGTTTGGGATCTTGTTTAGAAAACAAAATATTGCTCTGGAAAGTTGCATGTCTTAGTCATGAGATGGAAAATGAATATTTACGAATAGTGAATAGTGACACTGGAAGTCGGTCATTACTGTTTCGATTCTGAAAATTTTGGTGGGGAGCGTGATGTCAGTCTTTAAAAAGGGTCTTGGTATAAAATGAATTCGGTGATAGCAATTGAATACTTTAACTGAGTGATTGAAGGTGTATTCAATGTCCGTCTTGAGAAATTGGAAGAACCCCTCCCATGATGTCGGGAACAGAACCAACGATGATAATAATGGAAACGAGAACGGGGCAGACCGTCACGAGGCAGGATAAAGACTTCAGGAGGTTCTGTTGATCGAATCGCTAGATAGTACTCTATTTCATTACGGACTATGATTACTTTTTGAGTTGTTATAAAGAAACCTACAATCAAAAGTAATACTCATCAAGAATACTAGAGAGAATAGAAGCCAGTATGAGAGACCCAAAATGAGAAGAACATCTTTATAGAATCAGCAATCAACAACTCCATCAGCTAGGAGTCATGTTTCCCTGCTCATCAAGCCGTACTCGAACATATTTTGCGACATCGACCCTTTCGTTCAAGCTCTTCTTGCCTCGAAACAACTTTCTCGCATCATGGTCTAGACCGATACCGCAGAACATTACTGCCAGTGCGTTGCTCTTCCACAATAGCACTTTATGCTGGCGAGCGTTGAATGTTACTAAAGCGAGGAACACTATGGTGCCGAAAACAACTAAGACCGGAACCACGATCCAACTCCATCGAACGTGCAAATGGGTCTCCATACCAAACGCAACACCAGGAATGGCGTTGACACCATTGAAGGAGCGAAAGGCAACAGTCATGGCAGTTGCGAGGTCGCTCATAGCTTTTCCAACACCGTTGGTATATTCATAGTAATCCCAATAGAAAGTCTGAACAATATCCGAATCAAAGTATGTCGTTCCGGAAGAGATACCGACAGTGAGGTTGACAACGACGCTTTGATCTGTCACGACGCCAGGTGTAGAGTTTCGCGAGGCAGTACCGTTGGTGAAGAGTGTCGAGAACCAAGATTGAATACCGAGGGCAGCTGCTTCGCTGATGAAGAGCGAAGAACCGTTGGGCGAATTGATGCTAACGGGAAGCTTGCCTTGGGTCGTGTTGATGTCTACGGTGGTGGCGTTGGTAGTCGTCTTGGTAACATTCTGTGATAGCTTGCCATCCACGACAGCGGTCTCGAGGGTTTGAACACAGTATTCGAGGGTACATTGTGTTGCCCACGGATTGTAGTTTAGTGGTGGTCCACTCTGCGCTTCAGTCCCCATGAAGAAGAGCTGGAGGATAGTGGTGTAAGGTAGAATACCATATGGGCTCGGAAGCAGACTCGTCATGCTGAAAACGTCCGTGGACGCATTCAGCTTGGCACCATTGGGGAGCTGCCAACCGCATGCTGAGAAGTCGCCATCGTTCGGTTGTCCGTCTGCGCAATAGCGACTCATCATGGAAGTCACGTCGATGCAACTGCTGCATACACCAAGACTGTTGACTGCTGGCCAGGTGCAGTTACCGGTCTCACACGTCACCGTCAACGGTGCCAGCGGATTCGACTCAGCAAAAAGGCCATTGTAGACAGCAGCCTTCATGGGCAAGATGGGTACAAAGCCATCTATTTATATCAGTTCTGAAATGTGGAACAGAAAAAAGGACAACTTACTAGAAGATGAGTCTCCAGGTAGTACACCAGTGTAGTTGACTGCTACGGGTAACTTGGCGGCTTTGTCCGTCCCGACCATACGATTTTGATAGGTAGCCACTTGCTGAGAAAACGGTCCAAGAGCAAAAGCCAAAATCGTGATAGCAGCGCCAAATGATCCCATCAGACTGGAACCTCGTTAGTATTACACTTTTGAGGAGAGATATCGAGAGGAGAGGGCTTGACTAACCGACCACGAGTTCTCGTCATAAGCTTGAATGCTCCTAACGGACCCCTACTTGCTTGATCAAACAAGTCCATATCCGTAAGTGGAGTACTGTTCTTCTTGAATTGATCCCACTTCAGTTGACTGATGCCATTAGATAACGGAACAGCCAGTGTTCCATTTGCAACGGCAGTCAAAAGTGCAATAATTGTATTGAGAGTGATGCTGTAGGGCCATTGAGGAAGTGTTCGTCCATTGAAATGAGCAAGCACACCAACGATGGATCCAATTGCAGCAAGTCCAACCAAGAGACATACTATTTCAGGTATCCATGTAATTCTAGAGGTGACCCAAGGTATTCTGTAACTTGCCCGACTACCATTTTTATCTTTGAAAGATCCTTGCGTGCTGGTCGGAGAACTGGTCCAGCGGGTCTCGGTTACAGAAACGGTCGGCGAGAGACTGTGCTTGTTGGATTTCTCAATTGGTTCTGATAGTGGTTTGCTCGTCTCAATTGAATCCGAGCTAGGTGTCAATCCTACCTCGGAGAAAGAACTCTGCGAATGTAAGTATGGTGCCGCCATTACAAATTATATAGATTATTTGGTACCCAGACCAATTCTTGTCCGTCGAAGTCTCGAAATCTTGGACACTCCGGAGTATAAGACCTCCAGCGGACATGAACGAGAATGGTTATCTTCAAATGACCGGGTAGTATACCGACAATAGATTGATGCTTAGCAGGATTTGTGAGCTGAAAGCGCAGTACAACGTAGCTTATCTCAAGGTACGCGACACTCCCAATATAGCAAAACCTGAAAGACACCGAAAGATAGCGCGTATGCATAGCATCGACCAATACCGACAGACTCACTAGAGCCGTTGTGTGAGTCGTTGATCTGTGGCGTTCTAACGTGCATAGATAACGACTGGAACGGTTGTCATACCCTTCTTCGGTTTTCAGACTGCCATCAGCACGCCTCAGTCCCACCGCCCGTTCAGCCACTCAGCCTCGATTGAGCGGCACCATGTCAGATCGCAGCTTCAGACTCAGTGTAAGATCTCTGCGAATATCGAATGCGAGATTCCTTGCAAGATTACAGAGATTCTCGCTCAAGGGCGGTTGTTTTTCCAATTATATTCGCAAGGCCAAAAAGTCTATTTTATCGCAAGTTGTAAGAAAGGCGGGCTAAGAAATAGAGACCATTGAGTTGTCAGTCATCACGAATGACTGCTTCGTGCTGAATATTCCAGCGGCGGTATAATTTTTGGCTACATGAGTAGCTACATTGGAGACGGATGGTGTCTGATGTTGAGCTTCCAGAAGCGATCGACCGTGATAGCCTGATAGGTACCTGTCGAATCCTTTAAACAAGCCTTCCAGGAGTTTTTGTCCCACAACAGATTGTTTTGATGATTTCTTCTTCTTGAAATAGCATATAGATCTGTAAACTAAAGATATGATCAGGTTTCGGAGATCTGCACAGCCTCGTTTTTTTTATACATCACGTGATAATGACATGAGTCGTACTCGTACCTTGAGGCACAGTTATCTCATAAATCAGACCCTTCGCGATGACTTTTGCGGTAAATCGCGTATTCTTAAGTAAGTGGGGGCAAACGAGCCAATCAGCAGGGGGAATATTCTGGAGCGATACTACTTTAGGACTAAAACTCGCCAAGGAAGTAAATTGGTCCAATTACTAAGTTGAAATTTTAGGCGCACGTGCCAACACTCACAAGAAGGGCCTGATTTATGAGATAAAGGCACAGCTACCTAGGTAGGTACCTAAGTACACTACCTAGTTATAGTGTGTGTCTTTTTTTGAGTTCCTTCTTTTGTCTGGTTCCAGCTTACTTACAGATATGATATACTAGTATCCATTAATAGCTTTCAATCCATACAGAACCCACATGAGATATCAGCGTCCCCGAATCACGTGCCTAGCTTGTACCTCACTCTATCCCGGCAGATTCATCATTATTGGGAGGAATTGAACGGGTTTTCCAATAGTTGTTTGACTGTCAGCCTTAACTATGCATTTGGGACCATCGAAAATCCTCAGCTGGAATCAAAACTCCAAGTCCATTAACCTCTTCTGGTTCATACAGCCAAGTCTAAAGCGATTACTTAAAAATTTCTCTATCATATAAAAAAGTGTAATACATACACCTGAAAAAGAAATCACACTCAAAACCAACCCAGTAGAGATGCGCATGGCTAAATCCAATAAAGTCGGACCCATGCAAGAAGAGTTAAATCTTATCTTTCATTGCGGAGTCGGCGCTGAAAGTAAATTGCAGACTTTCAGGAAATTGATCCAGAGAACACCTCAATGTTGACATAGACTTGTGTTTTGCCGCGAAATTAGTCTACCGGAAGATCAGGGGAACCGGGACTGAAAGGCGTTCGAGTTGATTTCAGATCTTGTTCGATCTTTTCGATCCTTCAACATGCAAGATACCCGCTGGCTCCTTTATTTAGTTTTGTGGATGTTCCGGTTTTTTGCTATGCATGGGTATTGAATATTCAAATTCTCCACCAGTCGGTTTTAACTTGAATGGATTCCTGAGTGCATTCCTCAGCGGCGGAGACCATCTCGTGGATTTCATCTCAACTCTACACTCTTCTCATACCACTTCTCTGTTCCACACATTGCCTCATCATCGTCTACCCGTATCGTCCTCTCCCCATCCCCAAAAGCAGGCTTCAATGCCAGGTCGTAACTCGCCCACAAGAGTTTGAAAACAAGTCCCATAATCTTCGCTAACCATGCCGGGATCTTGCCTTCGTCATCGTGGAACATTTTTGTGAGTCCCAAGAGGGCCAGAATCAATGGCGACCAGAATGCAATTACGAATGCTTGCCCTAATCTTTGCCTCTTGGTGGTGATTGTATATGGTCTGATATTATGCAAGAAATGGAGGTATTCTTCTGGAAGGGAATGCTCCTCTGCGCCATCAGTGATCAGCTTCAAATACCTGGCTGAAGCTTGGGCATAGCTCGGATCTGGTCGATGGATCCTCCCTTCTCTAGTTCTAATCTCCCTGCTATCTTCTTCTTCAGGTTGTAACAAAGTATGAGCCTCGAAAAATGCGCCATTTGGTAATGGATCTACCGTCTTGCACCCTCCTGGGATGATGTAGCACGATACGACAACGTCTTGATAGCTTGCACCTCCGCCTTCGGTGGCGATGATCGTTCTGTAATCCTCAGGTGTGACTTCGTATACGACGCCAATTAGGCCCTTGCGCCATCGGTCTTTGTGGTAATCGTTGCTAGAGAGTGGGGCTTTCTGATCCCTCCATCTTGTGTTCGCGAAGCAGGGCTACCATCTTATTAGCACAGTAAAAAATAAAATTTCAAGAGACAGCTCGGTACTTGGAGCTATCTTAGGAGTGGAGATGCAAGGACAAATGGCTATGATGGCTGCCATAGAAGAAAATAGCAAGATAACATGAGAATAAGCCATACTTCGATATATGGGATACCGGCGAGGTCGAAAGTAAGCTCGAGAGAGGGAACATGGACATTGACTGCAGAGATGGGCTTGATGCCTCGGGCACCCTTGAATGTTTCTGCAGAGAGATTGGAGCCGTAAGCTAGGTAGAGGACTGTTTCAGTCGAGGAAGAGGCGAGGCGTTCTGGGGTTGTGCGGGGAAGTGGAACAGGGGAAGAGGAGGCTTGGGTAGTGAGAACGAGCCAAAGCTTCTGTATGGAGCATTTGGCCTGTTCTCCTTGAAGTACCGAGTGAGTAGATGGTTGATGTGCCATGATTGAAGAGTGGTTCTAGGCTGGAAAGATCTGAAACAGACAAATGTGGGTTAATGACTCATGAGAAGACCAATAAGCTAGAAGCAAAATAGAGAACTGACAATTGAGGAAACAAGTGAAGATTCACATAATAGCTACCAAGAAAGAGAAGATAGCATGGCTTTACCAGTTGTAGTGCATCTGGTAGATTACAAATTGGTTCTGGCCGTCGGACGTTTCAATGTTTCAAACTCCGAGGGAACTACCCGCAAGGCTGAACAGCCCAATTGTGCAAGTGCATTTTGAAGCATTATTTGCCTGCAATTTTGAAGACTTTGATTCAGGTTCAAGTTTTGAAGCCTAAGTAACTAATTTGCCCCCTTTTTATAACTGGAAGCCGTGCGACAGGGCGTTGGCGGATGAGGTGAGCACAAGGCTAGATGTCGTCTTCACCTATTTCTCTCTGATTGGCTGACAGCCACTTGAAGGCGTCCAGTCTTTCTTTTCTCGCCACCTGGTACCTGGCAGCTCACTACTCTACGAAAGAAGTCCTTCCGTTATCCCGCGCAGGCACCTCGATCTTCTCTCGACATCTTCAGAGCCATGGCCTCGTGGCGTTTCTCACGGTTCCATGTTAGAACTACCTGATAATCTCGACTCTTCGTCCCGGGTAACTGTTCCCGATGGCATGCGATCACCTGGGTGCAAAAATACTTTCTGTGTTACTATACCTCACGAAACCCCACAGCTATCAATCATGAATAGCAGCCTGCTCTCTATAAATGGCATTGGAAGACAGACTAGGGAATGTCGGCTTGATGCTAGAACCCTCCAGGCAGGATTTCGAAACATTGATACGCTGCACAATCGAAAGTTAGAACTACGGCGACAGTCTTTTAGAGAGCCCTTTGGCGATGCTCTATTCAAGGAAGTTATCCCCCAAGACATCTCTACACGCCTCTCTATCATTCTCACAATACGGGGCTGACTCCAGTATAGATCAAAACCAAGTTAGCTCGATCGATAGCCCAAGACGCTCCTGATGCTCCTCATTCACTCGAAGCTCGCTCTAAACCCAAATTCATATCTCGATCCAGTCGCCGTTACACAATCTGCGAGATAAAGACGCTGCTGATTTAAGCTACCTCGATACATTACTTGTGCACTCACTCTAAACTAACCATGAAGATACTTTGAGGGCGTGAAGCATATTTTCCGAATAGATTCGAGACAAGATCAGGCTCTGAAATCACATTGATCTGGCCAGCACGTATGCAAGAGTAAATTGATGACGCAGTGGGGGCGAAGCCTGCTTTCGCACAAGATCGCTTTCATCCAGAGACACATGAGGAAATCTCCCGAGAGATTTCGGTTTCAGGCACACAACATCACGAAGAAAAATAAGGAATTAGAGAACCTAGATGTTGCTGAAAGTATCTCAGAGAAGTGGCATGTCAAAAGAAGTCGTGTTGTACCTCTGCATCGTTGGATTGAAAGGTATTAGTATCATCAATTGAACGAATGCAGTGGAGAACATAGAGGAGGATATCGACAATTGGAAGAAATGGGACACTTGGGTCAAGGATGTTGAAATGATACCATTTGGGCAATACATGGGAGCCTCTAGATGGCTCATTGGAGATGATGTATTGCAAAAGCATGCGACGGCTTATTTAATTGGAGGATCTTCAGGAAAAAAATACTGTAAAAGCAACGAAACATGATCAGCCTTGTGAATACATTCTTAGACGAGGCTGACGAACATGCCGATTGGCGCACGAAAATCCCGTTGTGGACCAAGCATCTCACCACCACCTTCGCACACAAGGCACCGACATCCACTATTTATCACACCAGTTGAGCTCTGCGAAGCTTCACAACATCTCCATAATGGCGCTCGTCTCTGGCCCAGGTCGTGCAGGCTTGTCGTCGCTCCCAGACGAACTCCAACTCGCCGTTGAAGCTCATGTCAAATACATACAGTCTTTGGACACGGTACGTCCTTTCTATGATTCTTCTCCTTCAAACGATTGCCAGAAGCATTAAAGTCTAGCTAATGCTCTAACTAGCGAAGAGACGAACTCGAATACTGGCTCACGGAACACCTCCGTCTGAATGGCCTCTACTGGGGTCTCACGGCTCTCCACCTTCTCAATCGACCCGACGGCCTGCCTCGCACCGAGACAATCGATTTCGTACTAAGCTGTCAGGCAGAAAATGGGGGGTTCGGGGCTGCGCCAGGTCATGATGCGCATTTACTCTCTACCGTGAGCGGGGTGCAGATACTGGGAATGGTAGATGGGTACGAAGAGCTTGAGAAGCGGGGCAAAGCTGTCAAGTTTGACGGCAAGGAGTATTCAGGGAAGGAAGTAGTGGGCAGATATCTTGCTGGACTGCAGAACATAGAGACGGGCACGTTTGCCGGTGATGAGTGGGGGGAAGAGGATACGCGGTTCGTCTACGCTGGGCTGAATGCCCTGAGCTTACTTGGCTTGTTGAAATTGGTTAATATTGATTTGGCTGTTGACTATATTGTCAGCTGTGCCAATTTTGACGGTGGGTATGGAGTTTCTCCCGGGGCGGAAAGTCATTCCGGACAAATCTTTACTTGTCTTGCGGCGCTAAGTATTGCGGGGAGATTAGACACGGTGGATAAGGATAAGCTAGGGCAGTGGTTGAGTGAGAGGCAAGTGGAAAAGGGAGGGCTAAATGGCAGGCCGGAAAAGGATGAGGATGTTTGTTATAGTTGGTGGGTGGCGAGTAGTTTGACGATGATTGGACGTTTACATTGGATTGATGGTGAGAAGTTGAAGAATTTTATTTTGAAATGTCAGGATCCGGTTGATGGGGGATTCGCGGATAGGCCAGGGGATATGGTGGATGTTTTTCATACTTGTTTTGGGGTTGCAGGGTTGAGTCTGTTGGAGTTTGAGGGTTTGGAGGAGGTGGATGCTGTGTAGTGAGTGTGTTTCTTGTCTTTCGTCCCTGATACTGACCGGATCAGCTGCATGCCTAAGAAGGTGCTTGAGCGCATACTGGGCCTACGATACGGAGAGAATGGAGAGAATGATTAACGATGAGCTCTGCATGGATGAAGCATGATCTGATGGAAGCACTATATAATCATATGGGGTTGACAAGCTAGATGGTGGACATCATCGGTAGGTCAAGGAGAGTTGCACTTCTCCTGCCATCTAATAACCTGGCACCTTTCAATTCTGTGGTTCAAGGATACAGGGCAGGAGAAGAAAAATTCCAAGCTACATTAGCATCTAGTTTTTGCCCATGACTGGACTGCATCAGAAGCTAGTGAAACATGAATATTTGATTTTCTCTGCGCTGCATTCGAGTTTTCTGCGCTACATAATAATAATTTCATGTTCCACTATCTCTTAAGCTTGATGCATTCCTGAACAAGCCAATATGTTTCTCCTCGAACTTATGGTGCGATCCTTGATCTCCTAGGTAAAAAGACTATTGTATTACTTTCTTTTTCATCTATGATACCTATGCTGCGGATTGTCTGCAGGGCCAACTGAGGGCTGAGGGCAATCCGGCATCGGAATATCTTGGAGCCTCAAAACAGTATTTGTTACTATCACATACGCGCTAAGGGTTCGCTACAGTTCTACATGCCCGATTTGAGCTCCGGCAAATCCGCGGGATAGTAATGAGCTGTATTCGGCGCTAAAGGAGTTTATTAGGCACTGATTCGCCTCGAACGCGTCTTTCTCAAGACAATATTGACTTCCAATAGAGTGATCTCTTGACAGGCTTTCAAACCTCTAAATATTTGTCAACGCTGCAGTGTTGTATGGTAATACAGTTCGTCTGAAGTCCTTTACCTGTCCTGATTATCCCAGCTTGGACTTCTGCTGGGTTTCTGTTGTACCTTCCCGTACCAGCGCGACTTCCATGTCGGATGCAGACCAGACAAAAGCTTCTTTCTACCTGTAACAAAACCCCTCTTTCCTTCCTATCATCTTCCTCCACTCTGCACAGAAGGAAGCCATCTCTTGGTACATGTCGATCGGCGCCCAGTTCAATTTGCAAAGTCATCACTGACTTGCTACGATTGCTCATTCCGCCAGTTAGGTTTTTTTGAGTCCTCACCCGCGTTCCTCCAATCCTAGACGTCCAGCGCCCGCAGTACAGAGGCTCTACGCGTTCCACGTACCTGCGTATCTACGTATTCTCCACATACAACATTTTCTACGTCTTTTACGCAGTTGTGGTACCTGGCAGTGTAGTAAGTTGCTCCTTGATGTCCGCGGCAGACCCGTAACTAATGAGGTACAGCTATACTATCCAGTTCTCGAGTAAGTTATACTTCTGCTACCTTTCCTTTGCACTTAGACGCGCGAGTGGCGTCTGCAGCACGATTAAGCACGTTCCACTGGACTGGACCGAACTGGACCGGACTGGACTAGACAGGACTGCCTTTATCTGGAACTCTGGGATCTGCTACTATAATAGAATGGGACGCGTCATTACTCTCAAACCTGCTGCTAAGGGTTGTGTTTTGTCTACAACATTCAGGTACGTTGCTTTAATATATAGGCGAGCTTCTTCTGAATGCTTCATTATTCTTTATACTACATCTCGCTAACTGGGAATGTCTGTAACTTGTAGGTTTGCCTTTCCTCTGAATAGCGCCCATAGAGACTCCAACACTTACACAAACAATCCTCCTAAACAAGTTTCAAACATTACTCTTGTTATGGCTCACTGACTATCTGCTGGACACTCTTCCGCCGTGGAACCTTTGGATTCTGTTGGAGATCAACTCATCTTTCGACTCTCGATTAATATTCCTCCTCCTAATCACTTTTATAAAGCCGCTAGACCTCTAGCTCTTCAATTAGCTGCCTGGACTTCCTCCTCACTTAAATAAACCTTCCCTGCTCCAACATTCTTCAGAAGTTACTATCATCGAGCCTCCTCAAATCTCGCTATAGTCTTCTTGTCCAATCTTCACTTTTAGCGAACCCCTTTATACCTCGCTATAAAGGCTCAATTCTCCTGGCTATTCACTTTTGTCTAGTCTTCACCTTTGACAAAAGCGGCTAAACCTCATTACGAAACCTGATTACTGCTGGTGGTTCACTTTCGTTCGGCCTTCACTTTAAGCGACCTCCTTTACGCCTCGCTACGAATCTCGTTGCCCCTAATTATTCATTTCTCGTCCAATCTTCACTTTTAACGAGCTTGTCAATGTCGCTACCCGGGTCTACTAGTGTCTTCTGGTCTTCACTTTCGGCTGGCCTTGCCAAATCTCGTAATTCACCAATCGTTAGCTTCCTCCTCCAATTTGGCTACCTGGGACAACTTTCTCGCCTGAGCTTCACTTTTGGCATGCCTTGTCAAATCTCGTAATCTGGCTTTTAGTTTCCTACTTAAAGTTTCACTACCTAGGACAACATCTCTCCCTCTCATCCTCCATACCACTCGTCTATTTTCGCTACCCGGGACAACTTTCTCTCCTGAGCTTCACTTTCGGCACGACTTGCCAAATCCCGTAATCTAGCCTTTAGCTTCCTCCTTAAAATCTCGCTACCCGGGACAACCTCTCCTTCTCATCCTCCACGCTACTCGCCTATTTTCGCTTCCTGGACAACATCTCTCCTGAGCTTCACTTTCGGCACGAGTTGCCAGATCCCGTAATCTGGCTTTTAGCTTCCTCCTTAAAGTCTCGCTACCCGGGACAACCTCTCCTTCTCATCCTCCACACCACTCGCCTGTTTTCGCTTCCCGGGACAACCTCTCTCCTGAGCTTCACTTTCGGCACGACTTGCCAAATCCCGTAATTTGGCCTTTAGCTTTCTACTTAAAATCTCGCTACCCGGGACAACTTCTGTCCTTCTCATCCTCCACACATCTCGTCTATTTTCGCTAACCCTTTACTCCTTTACTACACGACTATTGCACTGAACAACAGCTAACCAGTGCTGCAAGCATAGTCATCATGCCTAAAGCCAAGGTTGAACACAATATTGATCTGCAATGCAGCCTCTGCCCAAAGAACCCGAGGTTTTCAGACGTTTCTCACCTCCTTACACATATCTCTTCCAAGGGGCATCTGGCAAACCGCTTCAAGCTTCAGATCCGAGCTCAAAATGAGCCTGAAGCCAAACAAGTCCTTGATGACTTTGACCTCTGGTACCAAGCGAGCAATCTCGATACCTTACTCTCCGAGCGCCTCGCCGCGAAGGATCAGAAGAAGACGAAGAAGAACAGAGCCTCGAGCGGTTCCATGACTTCCAATACCTCTGTAAGTTTTTAACACTCACTATCAATCTTTCAAGTCATGTATTAATCGCAACAACACAGGTTAAGCATGACAAAGAGCTCGCACCAGCCAACGCACCTCCCGTCCCTGAAGCTCCAATGTTCCTTGCACCAGGTCCTTCCATGCATCACTGGCCTGCTCCTCCAACAAATAGCAGAGCTCCATCCACAAGTGTCAATGACTGGGAGTCCAACATCTATTCTACACCAACTGCCAGACGCGAGATCCCCAATTTCGCCCGTCCGGAAACACCAGTTGGTGACAAAGTTGATCCCAAGTATGCAATCCTTTCCCACTCCATATCGCCGAACTAACGTCTGAAGTCTCACAACACCATGGAAGCCAACCCCTGAAGATGAGAATAATGGAGACGATAATAAGAGCACCCAGAAGCTCACTGATAGTGCCAAGCTCAAGGGAGTCCTCTGGCCTGGTATGGATCTTTTCGATTCTGCAACACCAGACATGAAGAGAATGAGAAACCAGAAGAAGGACACCAATGTTGTCGAAACTATGATTGCCTCTTCTCTAGCAGTCGAGGCTTCAGAGATTAGCTACTATCGGAATGGAGTGTTCAGAAATATTAGGAATATCTTCGGTCCGCTGTCCACTGAGAACACTCCCACCAGATCTGTCTCTCCCAAGAAGCGTCGGGCAGCTCACAAGGCAGCTCCTGCTCTCAATGATCTCAGTACCAATGCTCCTCGTCTCCGAGCTCCTCGTGCTGGAAAACTTGTTGGTGCGCAGAGTCCTCGAAAGTCTGGCCATTCATCGTCTCAAGCTGGACCATCAATCTTCCTTCAGCCGCCTCCGACTCTGAACCCCTTGGCTGCAGGTCTGGACAAACGTCGTTTCACTCCAAGCACAGAAGAGGAGGAAGAGTTCAGAATGACCGTTGGGGGTTTCGGACTTCAGCACGATGAACGCAAGAAGAGATCCTTTGCCGTTTTTCAGGAGGCACCGCAAGCCAGTCCAGGTATGTTGTGTCGCATTATCTACCTACACTCCATTACTGACAATTGCTAGGCCGCACCGAAACTCCATTGGAGGATCACGGGTAGGTTTTAGATACAGGGGGTAGAGACTAGATGCTGACGTTCCTAGCTTCGATTTCCCAAGTCATGGTTTGCCGGTCTATCCCAGCCATTCCATGACCTCTGGTCCTTTCCAGCACTCCCCAACTCCCGCGTCCAAGGCTCCCATGTTTGCTTTCGGTAAGGAGAGCGATCACCTGGACATGCATCAGCACCATCACCAGGCTCGTCGCACTCTCTCGGCTTCCCATGTATACCCATCTCAGGTTCTCTACGATACCTCGTACAATCCTCTCTACAATCATGCTTATGCTCGTTCCTCCGCATACAACTCTCAGTATGCCTTCAACGAGAACAAGTCTCCTGATGCGTTCAATCCTACCCTCTTTGGAACTCCAGGCCACTTCAAACAATCCAATTCTATGAGTGGACTTCCGCAATCGCAAGGTCTGATGATGGGATCTGGCAGCAACGGAGCTGAGAGTAGCGATGCCCACTTTGGCATGTGATTTGTCCGTTGGCGTTCCCGACATTATGGATTACGATTTTCCTTATTTTATGATGTTGTCTTTACAGACATTCGCGTGGTTTTTCACTCTGGTCTTTTTTACGGACATTAGCATAGTTTTCACACCCTGACGTTTTTACGGACATTAGCATGGTTTTCACACTCTGACGTTTTTACGGACATTAGCATGGTTTTACACTCTGGCGTTTTTACGGACATTCGCATGGATTTTGCACTCTGACGTTTTTACAGACATTCGCATGGTCTTGCACTCTGATTTCGTCTTAGACTCTTTACGGACATTCGCATGGTTTTACACTCCGATTTCGGCATGATTAGGAGTTTTTCCGGTTGGAGCATGGCATTGGGTGTCTCTGGCGTTCTTGCCTGCTGTTCATCGGCATTGCTCTAACTCTCTGCAGTTATTTGCTTACCACACATACATATTAGTCACTGGCAGGAGGGTATGCCTGGAGGTTATGGCCATTATGACTTGCGTTGGTATTTGCTCATCGGTTTCTTCTCTCTCTCTGTATCATACATCATAGCTCCTCGATGCCGACAATTAGCTGCATTATCTGGTCGGCACCAGTCTCTTCTGTTAATAGACTTGCGATGCTTTTCGAAACACCTCCAAGCTTCTTTTGCTTGACCTTCATCTCTAACTCGTGTGACTTCTTCGCAGCAATGTCTATCACTGATTTTGGTACGTGCGCAAGACGCGCTACGTTCAATCCATACGACCGATGCGCAACTCCTTCACCAACTTCATACAAGAATGTAATCTCTTCATCCCCATTGTTTACTTCTCCAACATCGATTCCACTCTCTGATATCCTTCTTGAGCCCTTCTGAGCAGTAAACTTCATATGGACATTTCTCAACTCCTTGCCTTTCTCAAACCCTCTCGCAACTCCAGCCAAAGTCTGATAATGTGTAATGAACAAACACAAACACTTCGTCTCTCTCACTATCCAATCTAGTACGGCGCCTGCTATCGCCACTCCATCATGCGTGCTCGTTCCTCTTCCTAGCTCATCCAAGATCACGAGCGAGCGAGGAGTAGCTGATTTCAATATGGAAGAGGTCTCGGAAAGCTCAACCATGAATGTACTCTGATTCGTGAACAGGGAATCGAAAGCTCCCATGCGGGTATATATCCCGTCCAACAATCCCAGCCTCGCCTCTTCAGCCGGTACGAAGGAGCCGATTTGTGCCATGATGCAAATCAATGCTGTTTGGCGAACGTAGCTTGATTTTCCCCCCATATTCGGTCCTGTGATGAGTAATGCTCTCGTTTGTTCTGGAGATGTGGAGAGGGATATATCATTGGGTATGTAAGATGAAGGCAATAATTGCTCGACCATAGGATGTCGTCCTGCTGTGACGGTGATTTCTGTTTCGGTGCTGAATGTAGGCTTCACGTAGCCGGGGAGCAAAGCTACGGCGGCGAGAGAGAGGAGACAATCAAGTGTACTTAGTGAGGCGATAGCATCTCGTAATGGACCGTAATGAGCGCTTATGTCAGTAAGGAATGAGGCATAGGCGGTATCGCAAGCGGCGGAGAGTGACTCCTTGTGCTGGTCCCTTTCGCGCAGCATGCGGATCACTTCTGGGGTATGGAATCGTGATACTTTCTTCGTGCCGGAAATCTTGACCCACGAACCGGGAACACGTTTGAGGTCTGTGTTGGCGACCTCGATGAGGTATTCGATACCGGCGACGGTCACATAGGCTATCTTCTTGTGCTGGCGGAGGGTCTCTGCTGCATCGGAGCGATGAGCATCCAGTTCTTGTTCGACGGCTGCTATGCCCAATTTGTGGTCGCCGATGGACTCCGTTTCATGCTCTTCCCGGAAGAATGCGTATTTGTCGTCTTTATGAGCGGCTTCTGTGTTGATTTTATCGAGGAAAGAGACTACCGTCTCGCCAATGGTGGGAAGGGAGGCGATGGCTTCGTTGATGAGTGGTGAGTTGAATCCCGCTTCAGAAGGAGAAGTAACAGAGAAGTACTCGTTGGCTATTTTCTGCAAGGTTTGGAGAGCTGCGAGAAGCTCTGGGCGAGTGCATTTGCCGTAGTAGATTCTCAGAAGGCTGCGCTCCAAATCAGACCTGATATTTCGGAGCAATGTAAGTATTTTATCGACCTTTGGAGATTGATGGCCGTCTTTTAGCTCCTCGACTGCTGCTACTCGCTCTTCGAGACGCGTCTTGTCAAGCAAAGGTCGGCCAACCCATTTTCTTAGCAATCTCTGCCCAAACCGAGTCTGGGTTTTGTCCAAAGTCCAGAATAGACTTCCCTTTTGACCATAATCCGTTTGGTTCTGGTATATCTCCAAGCTGGTCAATGTATTGCCGTTAAGTAACATGTGTGACCGAGCACTGAATGATTGAAAGTACTTCGTTAAGTCAAAGACATGCTCTAGGCCATATTCGGTCATGTGGGTGATCATCGCGGAAAGGCAGAGAGTGACAGGCTCTGGAAGCTTCAGAACTTTGTCTAAAAGACTCTGTTCGCGCTCATTCTGTGAACTCTGGCTGGCCTTCAGCTTATCTGCATAGAACTGGGCAACATGCGAGTATGCTTCAGCAGCCATGGTCTTTGCCTTTTCCACACGCTCAACTCGTATTCTATCTCCAAACACATTGGTCGTTGAGCCTGAGAGATGCTGTACGAGTTTTTCGGTCGCCTTGGTGAGTGTCCCAACAATCAGAAACTCGCATGGTGCAATGTGAAGTAGCCTCGTCTCTATTTCACTTCGCATGAATCCATCCTCGAAGGTATCGTAGATGATGTCTCCTGTAGCTGGCTGGACAGCTAGAATACCAACATCTACTTTTTCATCCGTTCCCCAACCTTTAGCTTTCGATTCAGTGATACAAAGTAAATATCCTGTGGCCGGAGCTCCACCAGCAGGTGCATCTGTAGGTTGGTCCAATCCATCGATATCATCGATATATGTTCCTTTCGTGTACACATTCGTAAGCTTGCGTTCGAAGGGTGCATTCCTGTTGTCGCCTGCTTTCTTTAGTGCGGCCGTTTCTGTCTGCCGTACAACACCTATTTTATGACCAGCGGCAACAAGTCTCTTCGCGTGAACTGGCAGACGATGGACAGGAATACTCGCAGATGCAAACCGGTCAAGATGGGCTTCAGAAGGGTCTGATAAAGCTTAGCATGGAATCACAAAGCCAATAAGAAACACGCAACATACGTTCATCGTATCTGAATTTGCCAGGTATGCATACTATACTCAGCTCTTTTGCAGCAGTTCTAGCATCCTCTCCGAAGAACTTGAACTTGTATCCCACTTCCACAATCAGTAAGGTATCCATATGTTTCCGCTTGATGTCCAAAATCTGCAACTCCAATGGCGTCAATTTCCCAGTCTTGGCCCCCTTCTTTTTGGCCTTCACCGGAGGTGGAGTCTCCTCGTCCTCTTCAACTTCGCCATCACCCTCTTCGGCTAGTGTATTGTCCTCATTGATCTGCCAACGCCGACCAATCTGCTGTCCAGCCATTTTTTTCATCCATTTCTTATGCAACTCCTCTTTTCTCGCCTTCTCCCGTGCATCATCCTCTTCCACCGGAACAGCATCGCTGCCAGATACCTGACTTGATGTGTATAGGTATTTCTCGGTCCTTGGAGATATTTTCGACTTGTTTGCGGAAGGGTTCGACTTAGCAGAGTCTGAAAAGAATGCACTTCCTCTGCTCTCATCTCCTCTTGCCTTCTTCGCAGGCCTATCAACAAGACCGCTATTTCCACCACTAGAGTCCTCAGCCAGGGCTCTCTTCAATGAGGCAGTCTTAGCAGCCCGGATATCTTCATCATCACTCTCAGCATCGTAGATATTCGAGCTCGACTCTGTCCTAGTGGGTGGCGGATCCTGGGAAGCTTGAGATGCTCGGGGGTGCGCAGTGGCATTGGCAGTTGACTTAGGGGTGAAGAAGCTCGAGATGGATTTCTGGCCTTTGCTCTGTGAGGAAGTTGGCTTCCCCATTATGTTGGTTGGCTTAGGCCATGGATGTCTTCTTTAATGGATATCAAAGGAGACGCGACGGGACGCGTAGAGTGATTGCAGTGTAAACTTATGTAAGCAGATGGGCGTCCAGCCCCTGTAAGTTTAGTGTGTAAGGCACCAAAGTTCCGGGCCTTATCGCTAAGCTTCAGGGCATTGCCATCACGACGCCAAGCTTTCTTCCACTTTCTTTGCTGCAAGTTTTTCCCTTATCAAGTATTCTATTCTCTGCATATTCGAGAAATGGAAGATTAATTGATATTCCGAACTCGAGCATTGGCGCAATGTCCGTCATTCTACACGTTTTTTTCTATCTCTTTTGTTCTATGTCCCCCGATCTCCGCCTACCTACCTAGCTCACTTCATCTCGTCAATGTCCCCAATAAATTCAATCACGGAAAGTAAACTTTCTCTAAGCACCAGCTAAGGCAGGAGAATCGAACATTGTAACGTTTTCTAGATGATACCGCCCGCTCTTTGGGAGAGTGGGCACTCGAAAGTATTGCCATGATCGATGCATTGGTATCATTAATACCATTGTATCTGGGGAAATTAGGGAGTTGAAGTGGCAAACTTGTCCTCTCGATATTCCAACGTTTCTGAATCATCAACTCTCCTTGATTTGTCGTCAAGAGCATACGGGTCACGTGCTTAGTTCCCGCTTAGGTACCTAGGTCCCTCTTCGCTTCCCCTGAATGCCAAGTCTCAGCATGAGCTTCTTCTCTCCCCGTCTTTCGTTGCAGTCATGAAAGAAAATACCTATCACGGATCTGTAGCCATGTCCTAGGCAAGTGCTAAGCAGTTGAAAAGCCACTGCCTCTCGTCTCAGGAGCTGAGACCCGACGAGTCATCATCAACCCTTCCGCCAAAAAAGCATCATGGCGTCAAAAATCAATAAAATGCTTGATCTACGACTTGATTTCCTTTCTCCATGTGTACCAGACATTGTTATAGCCATTTCATCTTAAGATTCTCGATAATTCCCTTTTCCCGACATTCTCGTCACAATACCTAGCTCCAAGCACAACCTAACCCAAAAAAAAATTTGAACACAGATGTCGGCATTGGCTGTGTGATCTTAGTAAGTATCCTTTACTACCAGATCTATGAACGTGTCACGCTTCACGGGGAGAATTCCGCGACCTAGCCACCCAAGCTGACCGGCTCCGAGGTATCCTCCGCATGATCGAAAGCAATCAGAATCCAACGCACGAGAACCCGAAATCGCTATGATCTATCGTCGATCCTCTTTTGGAAACCTCGCGTACTCTGATTGTCAGATTGTAGAAGTATCGGACATTTGGGACGACTAGATCTAGTATTAGGGACCAGTTGGGATGGGCGTTTGCGGGCCTAAGATCAAAAGGAGCTTGGGAGAAAACAGATACAGTTGTTGTATACTTTCAATACGAGGTGAATCTTTTTAATGTTCTATTACATAATCGGACATTTCTAGTATCTTGGTTCGTGGGGGATCTGGGGGCTTGTTGGGACTTGTGTTACAGCTAAATGCATAACAGCAGCTTGCGAGGTTCGGGTGATACATAGCTGAGCATGCTCTGCCACTTGCCTCTTTGAGGGTAAAGATATTTATGGTTCTGATGTCTAGAGAACTAGAAGTACAGTAGCTGAGAGAAGGTTTATATGCCTGGTGCATATGGTTTAGCCTAAACAGGGAGGCCTAAGATCCGGACACGTGATACTCAACTGAAAGTCTTGGCAATTAAAAGGATTAAATATTGAATAACTATAAGGAAAGTTGATTGAGTTGACTGCTGAATACACCTTTATTGACTTAAATATTCAAATCTCGGCCACCGTGTCTATATGTTACTCATGACACCAGGTCCCCCCATATTTCTAAGCCACGTTCACTTAGCCGGTAAAAAAGGGATTGACACAAGTCCAGGAGGTCAAGACAGATCCGCCTGGGCCGAACGCCGCAATCAGAGCCTCGATAGCAGCCCAGGTACCCATTCCAGATGTAGCTAGACCCGCCAGGGTATAAAGAATCGCGGGCAGGGTGATGTACCAGGTTTTCTTGAATCCACGGACCCATCTCTTCATTCCTTCATCGTGGCGGATAGTGATACCAGTGATTGGGTCAAAGCCCTCGCCCGGCAGTCTACCGCCTTCATGAATCTGGTATGCGGCATACATGACTCCCGAGAAGGAGTACGTGAAGTTGAGACTGAACAACCCACCAATGAAGTTGGTGAATGCGCTGAATTGAGGAACAGACATTGCGATAACGAATGCAAGAATCCAGTAGAAGGGACCGAGACCCCACCATAAGTACTTGCCTCTCTTGCTTGTAATCGGGGGCAAGCCACAGATCTCCTGACCGACTTCGACGTAAACGGTCTTCATACCGACGTTGAAATACAGGACTAGAAACGTTCGTCAGCCCAATGAAAACATCGTCGAGATCGATTGAGAACTCACAGACGGCAAGCCAGCCAGTTATCAGAGCTAGCACGTTGCTAAGTATTTGGAGACTAAGGGGCTTCACGACTTGCGTGATGGAGACATAGGCGTATTGGCCGTAATAGCTATAAGTCTGGAATATCATCAGCGCTGATTTATGGGCATGCCTAAAACATAAGAGACTTACGAAAGCTCCGAAGAAGATATAGACGATAGAAATGAAGAGTTGTGCGCAGAGCATGGCTTTCCAGAAATCCATAGGATGTCGCATCTCGGATAAGAAGGCGATGAACAGAATGGCTCCGGAATAGGCGTCTGATCGGAAAGTTAGTTATATGGGCCTAAAATGTTGGAGGCTCCGAGCAAGAGCGGAAATACTTACAAACCATGCTGTTGATCCCGTTGAATTTTGCGGCAAAGAGATCGTGGTCCGTAGGCTGATACAAGGGAGGTGGGACACCGCTGAACGTAGTGACTGGGGCCATTTGCCCAGGTAGGGCCCACTCTTTAGGTAGGACACCTGTTTGAACGGCAGCAGTTGGGTCAGGACCAAACTTGGCCGCGGCAACGCAGCTAACCCGCAAGTCAGCATACTACGGCTGTTCAAAGTAGAGTCATACTCACATTATAATGAAAGAGACGATATTTATCCACACCGACGCATTGCAAAACCATCCGAGGTGTTTTAAGCTCCGCATGTACCCACTGGCCATACCAACGACCAGTGAAATGATGCCACACACAATCAAGCAGAGGTTGGCAGATCCGGCGAGCTGGGCAAGAATAAGAGTCTGCCCCAGTTGGACGACAGCAACGCTCATAAACATCTGAAATGACTGCAAGATATTAATGAAGTGGCGTGTCTTGGAACCGAACAGACGAAAAAAAGCGTCGCCGAAAGTCACCATCGGAAAGCGGGATGAGTCGAGAGCAAGGAAGGTTCGCCAAATCATAAAGCCAGACGCACCCGCAGCTATGCCCATCAGGACGAAGATGCCAGCGCCGAGGCCGTATCCAGTGTTCGAGAAGACGTACGGCGTTTGACCCCAGCCGAGAATGTCGGTAGTAATCAGATAGAAGATGGCGCCCCAGCCAGCAGTTCGCAAAGCTCGTGAAGCCTGTCTCCACTCCGCGTCCAGATCGCTTGAATTGCTTGGAGGGATGGGGCTAAGAGATGAGTCGCCGGCCTTCTCATCAACCTTGGAGCCGCTCTCTCCAGAGGTTCCTAGCACATTGGAGGTATCGTGTCGGGCCTGAGCATCCTCGTAGGCGTTACTGACGAAGTATCCTTTGATACCCTCGAGAAAGCTTTGGCCAGCCGTGAGCGACTTGTAACGGCGGAACTCCACCTCTTCCAGCTCACGCTCGATCTTGGCCCAGTGGGTGAACTCTTCGTAAGTCACGTCGGGACTGAGGCGTGCCTGAAAACCCCACATCCGTTCCCCCATACCGGGATGGATGTTAGGTTCGGCGGACATTCTGCGTATCTCTTTTGCGTCGGCGGTGAACTCGCGCGTCTGCTCGGTAGGGGCCGCAATGGCCTGGGGGCCTGGTAGCATGGACATGGCGGACGCACGTAAAGCTTAATGTGAGGACTGCCAAGATTGACAATGGGAAGAATGGGCTGGGAAAGGGGGACACAAGCGCCTTTCATTGAAAACGAGCGGTCCCTTCGTCTCCTAGCGTCCTTCTGTTCTCAGCAATCGGCGACAGTATCCATGCACTGCCAACCTTTACAGCGGTTCGTACCCTGGCAGATGTCGAGGAGGCGGCTCAGAATCGGCACAGGAAAGACGATGTCGTAGGCAGAATCTGCGCCCTTCGCGTGGTGGGGGATGCATCTTCGTATAGACGTGGGTATCTATCGGTAGAATGCCCATGCAACCTTGCAAATTGCAATCCTCTTGCCATACACGGACAGGTCGACGCGCTGCGTGGGACCTCGTATCTGGAAAGGCAGTGAGAAACCTACTACAACCACTACAACCTTCCTTCACTGGTATAATCCCGGATAGATTGTGCCATCTGGAGTGGCGATCCATGAAACCTGGGGCATGCAGTGTGTCACCAACGGTCTCTTCCCGGTTGGATTGTTGTTCATCACCTTCCTTTCATGGCTATATTGTGCCACTTTGATTGTTGCCCACCACTTTCCTTTATCAATGGCCAATTAGCCGAGCATAGCCCAGTCGACTACTTTGAACATTCGGGTCGAGCGGTAGAAGCTGTTCAAGTTGAGTCTCGAGTCTCGATACGCAGCGTAGAAATTCACGTTCGTTATGGCATTGTAATTTCAGGAAAGAATGCGTCCCTAGAATACATGCCGATAGAGCTATTTCGTCTTCGTTAGCAATATGTTCCGTATACCTATGCGTGGTACTTGAACCAGGGAAGTGTTTCGCGGTCCGCAGCTCATTAGAACTCACCAAGCCTCCCCGTGCTCCCATTGCGCGGGGTAGTATCACACGATCTTCTCCAGATGCCTAGCCCAAGACGGCTTGTGCTTCGCATGTGGCGTGTTTGGTCTGTGCCGCATTTGATAGTGCCAAGTCTTATCAGTGGCGTGCGCAACCTTTCATCACGTGCATTGAGTGAGTTTCCTGTTACAGGCATAAGATTACTTTGAAAAAAGCGGATTTCCATCTAACCGCACGTAATCGCGAGAAGGAGGAGTGTAAATGTATTGTGTAATGCATACATCTTCTAATGTCCTAAAGATAAAATAAGATCTTCGAAAACTTATCGACCAATTATTCTCAAGCTTCAGCTGTAGTTAAAGTGCTTTATACGTGTTCCCGATCGGGTTAGATCGGAATCCACTTTCTCCACAACTGAATGTAGGGCAGGTGGGACACTATTCCCGTGACTAGGGAGTGCCCTGGAGCTAGCAATGTTGACACTACTGAAGAAAGAATTGACTTGTTATTTATGTAATGGGGAGGGAAATGCCAAGAGAATGCTCCGTACCAAGCTTTTGCCCAAGGCCAAATCCGGCTAGCTCAGCTTTGTGCCACCTTGACCCAATATGGAATTTCCGGACGACATCTCTTCCATGATTCATTCGAACATGTCAGCATTAAAAGATGCTGCCATTCGATGCTGTACGGTCGCGAGTGCGAATATCCCTTCGTCACGCTTTGTGTCAGTTCCAGTGACTAGCCACCTGCTCCTTCCTGTTCAGAATAAAGTCTTCCATTTGCGTCACGTGTACCATAAGCAGAATCAGCTCTGTGCCGCCTAGATGCCACCGCAGACGGTAGTACTTGGGTCTCGCTGTCTATTGTCTTTTTTCTCTCTCCATAATTCGAGCATCAGAGTATTGATTGAGTAGTCGGCGAAGTGGCGGCAAGATGGTGGCGGGGGGAGATGCCGAGGCAAGCCAGCATATGGTGTGCTTCCGGGCGGACAGCAACTTCAACTCCATCTATCATGTCGAATTGCGCTACGAATATTCAAATAACTCCAAGGCATGCTCGAGAATCCACAGATCGATCCACTATTCCCTCAGTCCACACCTTCCTCTCGAGATACCGCTATTGCGGGGCAGATATTCGGAAACTACACGACTACCTATATGGGATTTGTATTGAAGGCTATACGAAGATTCTCCGATGAAATAGATAGGCTATAGATTGTAGTTGTCACAATGGCCTGCATTGAAGCTTGTGGTTTCGTGGACAGGTCTCACAATATGGCATCATGCGGTCGCGGGAGGTAGATTCATATAGCACGTTACAATTAGGTATGAGTTACCGGTATTACTTCTTGATGATCCTCATGCTTCTCACTGGGAACAATGATCACTTTTACTGCATTTAGAAGTGTTTCATCTAGGTTCTATATGCTCTCTGTGCTTGCAACTCTCTGGGCCGAAAAATGTTGTAGGAGGGAGAGTGCCTTTCGCGCAGACCCAGAAGCTAGATTAGAGTTTGTGATTGCCGAGCACGCAACTTATGCTTAGAACTCTGACTTCACCATTGAGGCGAGCAGTTGTCCCTTCCAAAAGTTAGCAATATGGTGAGTGATCTAGAATTAGCGCCAACTAGCCATCGTGCATATAATCTCTCGGTCACATCCTCTTTCTCTTCCTTTCATATTCTTCAAGCCAATATTCACAACACCACAACACCACAACACCACAACATCAAATATCCACGTACAACACCTACATTCTTCTCTTCTCTTTTCGTCCCTTCTTTCATACTTTCTCTTCGATATGAATTCGCTCCCGGTCGCATCTTCACACCGAGTCCCGCAATCCCGATCGGCCTTCACATCCTCATCACTACGACATCAGTTGGACATTGCGACATCAATCGAACATTGACACATCGGTCGGACATTGGAAATACACCAGGTAAGACACAGGCCGTATGGCATTCCATCTGTTGTCGTTCTGTTTTGGATTTTGCTTTCATGCTTCAATATCGCACTGGGAAGAACTGTAATCGAGCGTTGGTAGCAGCAACCTCCCTCACTCTCTTGTTCGGACATAAGCACGGCTCTCAAGATCAATTGGTGATCATAACCCGCCTACTTTGGTTGGGGGGAGTGTCTCCGACATGTGGATGTTGAGTTGACTTGTCAGACGAAATCTTCCGATCTTGTTCCTGCCCTTAGTTGGGTTGCAGATGGACCTGCTGGCTGCAATTATACCTTCAGGGAGCGTCAGGAGCTTGCTGTGTACTGCAAGCGGATGCCCGGGAACAATTTCGATGTGATTTCGTGATGCTGGGCAAAACTCCTCCAGCAACGCGTCTTACTCAGCTGGTCCAACCCCAGCTGACAGAAGCAGATACAGGTCTCTCTTCCGATCGATCCGAAACGATGTCTCTAGAACAGTATACAACGACGAGGCGGGTCTGGAAGAGTGGGTCTTGAGCTGGAGGAAGCAAAGGTGGATAGATACTATATATAGTAGAATCAATCAATGTTTCAGTCTCAAACTGGTTCTATGCGATATGATGATCAGTGCTCGTACATGCAATTCACAAATAATTTCAATAGAACACGTTGATCAGTGGGAGCATATCCACCCATTCTCGCTCAACTCTTTCCGAAACCAAAACGGGCCCATTAGCAACACAATATCTTCGCCTTCAAAAGTGAATGCTGCACAGATTGGATTCTTGGACCAGCCAACCCGAAATTGGACGATTTACGCACTTTCTAACTGGATCTAGACTACGAGTTTACTATCCGTGTCTTGTCGATAAAATGTCTCGGCCCTTGATTGTGCCGACATCACGGAAGTATCCAGTGTGAAAGCTGCTGAAGGCTAGGGCTGATTTGATATATTCCAACAGCACTGTGACTCAGGTCAGAAAGCACTCTAGCTCCCAGCGACTTGAAGATATCCCACTATTGACATAGCATGGGTACCTAAAAGTTGAGTAGAGCATGATGTGATGCAGTGGTCTGCCGATTGGTGAGTCTGAACAGAACTACATCTTCAAAGAGAACAGGCAGGTCGCTAATTGAGGTTCAATTGTTTTGGAGATAGGATCATGAATTCCCTGTTGAAAGGTCCCTCATAAGTGCACATCAGAATACAAGTGAGTTCTGGCAGCTGCTTCGCTTCATGCTGTTCTTGCACTAGATGTCTTGGGCCAACGCCTCGTTCCTGCTTGCCAGATTTTCTAGTTTTCCGCGTATGTTTTTCTGGCCGTAACTGACATCTGCTCACTGCGTCCTGAGCTCTTCCTATCTGCAAGGCATCTGCAATGCTATTTTCTATTATGTTCGTTACATGTTGGGCTCGGCGGGCTGTCACAACCGCTTTCGATACCGATACAAGGCCTGCGTCATCTTCTAAACGACTATTCAAACCACTCTTATCGTTTGTCCAGCTAGCAGTCACATCGGCAGACGAATATTACATGTACCTTTCTCCTTGCCCTTCTTCCAGTTTATGTAATGATACAAAGTAACGAAAGTTCGTGATTAATTACAAGTGTATTATTTTTGTAAATTCTGTTAATTGCAATTTATGAGGAGTTTTTGGAAAACACGCTAACCTATATATAATCATCCGATGCGGCCAATACGGCATTTCTTGATTACACACCGTCTCCCCCGGCACCCTCTTCTTCCCCTCCTATTAGAAAAGTAAGTAATTAATCCCTGCAATTGTTTTTGGGAGGATTTTGCTACTGGGTTTCAATTTCTTCTTCTTCTTTTCTTCTTGAAAATTTAATTTAAGACTTTCCTAAATGTGATTGTTCATTAAATTGATTATTATATAGTACCGAAAGCGCTCGGTCCTTCGGGCCGAAAAACTCGTCGGAAAGCAACTCGAAGACGAACATATCCTTTCCTCCTGTAACATCTAGGACGAATCAACACTTCATTAGATTCATGTAAGCCTGGATTGTTCTCCTTTCAATTTGTTTTCTTGTTTTGCACTTTTGTTCTTTGTTTTGAAGTTCCAATTAAAAACTCTTTTTTCGACATTAGCGATGCATTTCAATTTGTATAGACTAATAAGAGATTTTTAGTATGTCCATCCTATTGTATCCGAAGCCGAGGAAGAGGCGGACGAGGCTCTATTAGAGGGATTGAGGATCACACATATTCTCCTGGGGAAGTATTGTGATTTTGGCATACAACGATGTCGTACATTTCAAGATGTTTAGGCCTAGAATTCTACTTTTGAAAAAGACAGACATTCTGCTACGTTAATCTCTGGGTTTGTGGATTTGCGGGTTGGAGACATTCTAAAACCCAATGCTTGATGGTGAGATGTTCGAGACGTCATATATTTCACGAGTACGATGGTTTGATTTCAGGATCTAGCAATGTCGGACGTTTTGGCAATTCATCGAGATGGTACTGCTTCTCCTATCCAGGGCGACTTCGCTAAAAAGATTGGTTCGGCTGTCGTTTCAGGGGCACCGAAAACCAAGCCGGCCGGCCGGCTCGTAAGCACTACCGGTATTCTCTAACAGTCCACGGGAGCCGGAAGCTCTCTCCATGACCCGACTTCACAACCTAGGTAGACTTCGATTGGACTTCACAAATTGCAGCAAGCCACGGAGAACATGAACGCGTCCTCTTCATTCGGACCGGGACACCTGTCACCCAGGAACGGTCCTCCAAGTATTTTGCTGCCTGGTGCCTTCGTCATCTACGTGAATGTATTCTCGTGGTATAAATAGTATTGAGCTTTTGAGGTGCAGTTTTCCTTGGCCTTCCTATTTTACTCACTGCAGTGTAATTTTCATATTCCCGAAAACAAAACTGTTGAGCTGGAAAATTCAAGCTCTGAGATATCCTTCACACTTGCATCTGGCTGGAATTACCCCGCACAGATATAATCTTGAGCTTATTTTAAACATATTTCGCTGCGAAAGATTATCTTATTACATCCAGGTGCTGTCACGGCGTAACTGCTCACAGAATGTCGGACCTCAAGATCACTTCTGGCGGAAAAGGTACCAAAATTTATACTTCCTACAAAAACACTTCACGTTTGAAGTTCAAGCAAAACCTAACATCCTAAAGAGTACATCTCACGAGCATCCACACTTCTTGCCAATGCTTTCGAAACAGATTCCACATTGACGTACATGCTTTCTAGCCTGAGTGCAGAAGCCCGTAAAGCGTACCTACCCAGATATTTCGAGACGCTGCTGAAGATGTCCGTCATGCACAATGGGACGATCGACGAGGTCGATGACTGGAAATCGTGCGGTGTCATTCTCCCACCTGGCACTGACTACACTGAGACCTGGACTGCAATTCAAAGCGGGTTCCTGAGCATCTTCTGGAAGGTTGGATGGCAAGGATTTCAAGTATGTTCCTGTTTCCTCTCTTCCAGTCTGTATTAGCAGGATGTCCTGACTTTGGTAAGAAAATGTCCAAGGAACTGGGGGTGGCGACGAGCGCCTGTAAGAAAAAAGTGCTTTCGAAAGGAGATAAGTATTATTACATATTTTTTCTGGGTACGCATGTTGATGCTAGAGGGAGGGGGCTCTGCAGTCAGGTCGTGAAACACTATCAAGCTGCGGCAACTAAAGAGCAGCTGCCGATCTACCTGGAGGCAGGAACGGAATATTGTTTTAAACTCTATCAGAAGTTGGGATTTGTGTTAGTTGATAATATCAAACTAGGTGTTGGAAAATGCGACGAGAAGGGGAATCCTTGTAAAGGAGGAGAGGGAGTTACGATTCGGGGCATGATTTGGACACCAGATTCAAGCGCAAAGGGAAACACTTCTTGAATATTAGAGGAAAATCCATGCTTTCATTGAAAACTCATCTCGGGTATAAAACAGCAGAAGCAAAGGCCTTCCTTTCTCAGATTCAAATCTCGTTCATCCAACACGTTCTCAGAAGCATAGGTCTGCGATCCGTCGCCCGCTGGGAAATCCCTCATGTACTCAAACATTGAAACTAATTTTCCAACATATCCCCAAGAGCAGCTGTTTGCGACGCAACCCCCTGAGCGACCTCACCCTCGGTGATGATCCTCATACCACCTTCGCCATCCCAAGCAATTATTCCTTCCATGGCGGCCCTCATCAACTCCGGGCTCGCAACTTCTTTGTCACCTGTGAAAGGATCCCACTCAAACCCCTCTTTTAACCACATCCATCTCAGATAGGCTCTCAGCTCTTTATCTTCAGGTACCACACGCATCCACTCCGGTTGAAACCCTTCAGTGGAGCCTGCGCCATTCCAGTCAACAGCCAAACCTCGCAGCTTATCTCTACAGAAGATACGCCAAGAATCGATAGCATACGGCCCGGAAGTCATATGTCCAATCTCCCAGGCATGACGTTCATCCTCATCAGAGATAATTTCATCCTTTTTGACATTTCGCCCAGAATCTGGATCCGGATATCCACGCACAGGATACCGCTTGCCTAGAATCTTAGAATTAGTTTACCAAATCTACACCAAGAGAATGTATTAGTCAGGAAAGATGATTTACCTTTCGTCGGCGGATTATCAAGCCATATCCTCGCGTACATCTTGTACGTCTCTGCACGTTGATTCTGGAGTCCGAGATGTTGGATGATGGGTACGATGTCGTCCTTTTCAGCTGCAACGAGGGTTTCAGGCGTTGGGTACTTCTCCATCAGCTCGAAAAAGACAGGGATAGCGTGTTTGCCGTGTGTGCGGATAAGGAACGTGACGGCAATCAGAAGTCGGAATGGATCGTGGGCAAGCTTCTCTTGGATCAGGCCGAAGTAGGGTGCCGATAAGGGCGGAAAGGGGATGCATGAGACTGCTTTCCCGGGCGTCCTCTTCCTTGCTGACCCTTGTTCTGAAGTTGATGAGACTTCATTGTTTTTCTCTGGTGTCTGAGGCCGAATAACTTTGAAAAGAGAATGTTTTGCCGTTGTCTTCGAGCCCTCGGTACTGTCGTTGACTGCTTTGGACTTTTGAGTCTTAGATGGTGTTTTCTGAGGAGCAAAGAAAGGGGACTTGGCAGGTTGTCTTTCGGTCTTCTTTGTTATTAGAGGAACTTCGATGATAGGTTCATTCTGGTCAAGCATGGACTCTTGTTGATTGTGATCGTCGACTTCCCTCGATATATCCCCCTGAAATGGTGATGTGGATGAATCTCTCCTCGGGCCAAATCTACCTTTCGAATCTCTTTGCTGTGGAGGTTTCTTTATAGACTCCGTTTTCCTCGATGACAACCCAGGTAAGGAAGGCTGCGTTGGCGTAGAGAGAAATCGAAGATCTCGTTTCAAGGTGGACGTCCTGGACTTGTCGTGCTCTGCAGCTCGCGAGGGAGATGCACTTTTTGGAGCAAATCTTCCATGAGTATCTCGTTGAGACGTGGTATTCGTTGCCGGTGTGGACATAGAGGAAATTCTCATTGGCCTCACAGAGGCGGGGTCCTTAGACACAAACTTCCCACATGAATCACGTTCTTGTGACATGGTTTTCCTTAACGGTGCTGACATGGAGGAGGTCCGGATTCGTTTCGGTCTGGATGTAGTGCTTGCCCCGTCTCCAAAGGAAGGGGTTGTTGATGCAAATCTTCCATGGCTGTCGCGTGCAACGGTCGAGAGTGTTCTTTTTCTAGGCAGAGCGCCGTTCGAGAGCGTTTCGTTAGGTCGGTAAGCTGGCACCTCGACAGAGACCATTGTTGGCCTTTCTGTATCTATCTCTTTTTTTAACCCAGGGTTTGCGAGGTCATTGTCATACTCGTCGGCATCTGGTGAGCCATCGCTGGCCATGCTAGACATGGAGTCGTATTCGTCAATTGGAACGCGAGGTGGCATATCCTGGTTTACGTGCGCTTGAGGAGCGTGGAATAAATTGGGAGGCACACAAGCCGTCGATGGCGCGTGAATAAGTGCCTGGGCTCCAGGAATGGGTGTACGTGGCTCAGCAGTCTCAGAATGATGGATTGCATCATCATTATGGGCTGAGCTCGTAGAGAAATTATCTGCAGCGTCGTTTTCGTCGTCCGAATCTTCATTGCTATCAGGAATAGCTTCATCCACCATCTCGCTTAACGCATCTTGTACAATATCCTGCTCAGGCTCACTTCCAAAACCCTCGAACACATCATCGTATTCAACGACATCCTTCGCGCTTAGAATATTGTCCAGGAGCGCTTCACCACTCATAGAATCCTGGTTTTCTATGAGTGGATGAATTTTACCCCCTCCTCTGCTTGGGAAGCAATGATCAGTTCTGTACTTGAGTGCTTTTGAGCTCGATCATGCTTACGACCCTTGATCTTCTCAGAGTTAGTATCTAAGAGCTCGTTCAGAGGCTTTCCGTCTGCTTTCCTTTCGGTCATATCTTGGTCCTGGCCCTGGCTCTGTCCGTCCTCTGACTGCCTTTTCTTCTTCTTAGACTTCTTCAAATTGCCATGGTCAAGGGCAGCTTCAGTGTGCTGACTTGCTGATGCAACAGGCTGAGTTTCCCCTGTAATCAGACTATCGCCATGAAAACCCGTTTTGGATTTTTCCAATTCGCCATCCTCCTGAATCACCTGAGAGACTTGGCTTGCTGAGGCAGTAGCTTGGGAATCATCAATGGTTGTTTGTCTATCGCTCTGCAGACCCATTTTGGACTCTTTCCTTTCCCGATTAATTTCCTCTTCATCGCCGTGGACTGAAGCGACATATTCTTGCTTCACATCGCTCGTTTCAGCAGCAAGAGACTCAGCACTAGCATCCTTGATATTTTCGTTGGAATCCACTCTAATATCCTTCCGCTGACCACGAGGTGGTCGAGGCCTTTTCTCCCGAGGCTTCTCAGATACCGGCTGAGGGGCTGAGAGTGAAGCATCGGCTGGGTGGTCTGCCTGCATCATTTTGATGTCTTCCTCGGGTTTGGCTTCAGATTTTCTGCCTCGATCACGACGCCTCTTCTTCGTTGCCGGCTCGTCTCCTTCGAGAGCGTCAGGAGAGAGTTCAGCTGTGGTATTCCCGGGGACAACTGCAGGTCCCCTAACCTCGTCTTCGACTTGCCTGGTGATATGCAGATCCTTGACTTCAGAAGGCTTTCGAAGAGCCGCTTGAGTTGCTTGTTGCGCAGTCTTAAGAGCCTGTGACGCGTTCATTTCATCTTCAACAAGACGATTCTGGTTACGATCTCTCTTGCGCTTCTTCCTTTTCTTCTCACCATCACCTGCTACGATAGATGGGTCATTTTCTGCCTGCTTCTTGGACTGCGGCTTGACAACCTTGGCATTATCTTCAACGGTCTTCTCAACGACGAGGGCAGCTTCCTTCACAGCCTTTTGGGCTTTCTGCATCATTTTCTTGACTTCCTTAGGCATATGCTGGGAAGCCCGCTGAATCTGCTTCGACATTGATGATGGCTTGGGAAGGGATGCGCCACCAGCGAAGTAAGACGAGCTTGTGGGGCCTTGGCTTCTAGCTTTCTTCTCCTTCCTTGATAGCTTGGTTTTCGCCAACTCCATATCATCAGTAACTGCTATAGGTTCAATTTCCATGTCAACATCATTCGCATTATCGCCGTCGTGCATCGTACTAGACTCCAGCAGCGAGGGTATTTCTGGCTGCTTCGGCGTTTTGGCTGGCTTGGGCTTCCTAGCTTGCCTTGGTTTTGCGCGCTTAGGCTTTGGAATACGGGAGGATTCCAGAGGATGTGAGAGAGAAAGCTTCTTGAGCTTCTCGGCCATCCTCCTCGCCTTCTTGGCTGCTTTCCGTTGTCTCTTGTACTCCTCTTCCGTAAGACTATCCCTCCTGACCGAAGCAATACTCTCATTTCCAATCTCAGTCTCGTCATTCGCAGATTCGTGATCGTCAATCTCCATCCTATCCCCCTCTGCAACGGGCTCTTCTTCCTCATCCTCACTTTGAGGTCGCGGTTGGCTCGAAGGGGGTGCATCGTAATCTGGTCCCTGTAAAATACACAAATTAGATCCCATCCTCTACCAAATGATTTCTTCTACAATCGCACACTCACCAAATCCTGACTCCTGCCCTGACTTCCCGTCTCCGCCGTCGAGCTTGGAATCTCCATCTTCCCAATCCTGCGACCACTTAAACTCTCCCTCTTCCTCTTCTTATCCTTCAAAACCGGCATTGCCTGTTCCGGTTCACTAGAGCTCCGAGCATCATTACTGCTATCCCTATCCCTCCAGATTCTCTCAGGGTGCGCCATATCTGCGGCCAACACGCTCGCTTCCCGCGAGTTCTCCTCTGCGAGGTTGGAGGGGTGCAGTAATTCCCAGGTTGCGAAGGAGGAGAAGTCTGATATTGCTGAGGTATGTGATGTCTCGGATGGGCTGCGGGACATCTATCCGTTGTGGAGTGGGGAGAAATTGAGAGATGAAATTTGGAGTTTGGTGGGGAGATTATTTTTTGTCTAGGTGAAGGTGAAGCTTCGCGATAAAGTTTTTTTTTTAGCGGATTCTCGTTATCTATTGGGATATTCACTTCAGATGAAATGGAATCAATTGATAGTACGAAACACGAGCAATGCTTCAAATCAAATCATGACCTAGAGCTGTACGAATGTGTTACGAATTGGTGTATTCCAGCAGCGAATCTAGATTTTTTGTTGGCATCTGAGACTTTGAGAAATGTTACGTCGAAATGGTCCGTCACACTGCTGCCCTTCACGATGCGATTGGGATGTGAGATTGTTTCAAGTATTGGCACAGATACGTCTAAGAACTCTAGCATGCTTCTAGCGAAGCATCTAAGCTCCCTTCATCTCCTCTACCGCTTTGTACAAATAAACTAGTAGCACAATGCTTACCCCACTTGCTCCGTCTTAGAAACAAAGGAAAGCCCCATAATTCGCGTTTAATGTCCATTAGATTTGGGTCCACCCATCTTTGGGGGTACGTAGGCAATCTTCCTTGTCTTGATAGGAGACCACTTGTATCGTTTCACCCAGATGCTCAAAGCCGTCAGCAATGATGTGATAGCCAGAACCTTCAAGCCCATCTTCTTTCTTTGGTCCATTTCTGGCTCTGCAGACCAGTTCAAGAATTCAACGACATCCTTTGCCATTTGTGATGCCGAAGCGGGGGTACCATCATCATACTCGACGAGATCATTGTAGAGAACACGGGCCATCGCGATACCGGTTCCAGGGAAGTATGGGTTGAAGTTAAGTCCCTCTGCGAGCTTGACCCCTGGCGGAGGCTCTTCAGGGTAACCCGTCAACAAGCTAAAGATGTAATCGCAACCGCCGTGACGGGCCTTCACCATCAAACTCAAATCTGGGGGCAAGGCACCATTGTTGGCAGCACGAGCAGCTTCGTCGTTCTTGTAGGGAGCTGGGATATAGTCGGAGAGCTTTCCAGGTCGCTTCTCGATTTCACCCTCATCGTTTGGCTCGGTATCGTACTCATTCTCTTCCGCCATCGCCTTGGCCTCATCGACAGTGTGGGTGACACCAACCAATGATCGATATGGAATCCGGGAGAGGGAGTGGCAGGATGAGCAGACTTCGCGGTAGACTTGGAAACCTCGTCGAAGGCTGCGAAAAGTGTCAATAAATTGCCATTGAACGAAAATAATGCTTCCTTACGCTTGGTGATCGAATGTTTTGGTCCATGCTGTATGCCCCCAAGGGTATTTCGTAGGGTGAAGACTGTCCAGAATCAGCATTTTGCCCATACGTCCGCCCATCATCTGATATTCCTCCGATGTGTGAATAACTTAATGACCTACCCTTCTTCAGCCGGGGTCATGGCATGCAGTTCTGTGCCATAGAGATGATAGTACCAAGCCATAGATCCAATTGCAACAGCAGTGGCAGCTGAACCAGCCATGTTCAATCGGAAGGGAGAGGCAGCTTCGGCAGACGAGGTCGTAGAGGCGGCACGCTGTCATAACCATCGTCAGCACTCAATTCATCTCTTTTTATCCTTTCCCTATATTCTCGAGCAACCAATCCCGCGTTCCAGATTCGAAGCCTGGTGTGTTGATCGTACCTTTGAAGCGTTAACCGCGCCATTCCGAACAGCTCCGACCGCGCGCGTCGAGCGCAGGCATGATCTGGCCAACATCTTGAGCGCAATATGCCTCAGCTGGGGATCACTTCGCAGAGGAGGCAATGACTCAATTGAGTGGTGGGATGTGAGTTTGAGTGAGTGAGAGGCAATCGGCAAGAGTCGTTCGAGGTCAGTTCCGGGCGAGCTTTTTTCGCTAACCTTGGATGGCTTACCTTTGTCCTGATCTGATTGGCTCGAAGCGAATACACCAAAATCGTCGTCGTCTCACGTGACAGACACCACAAAGGAGCATGATTCTGAGTTGTGATTGTGGTAAAATGCCTGGGGGTGTAAATTGAGATATTTTATGGATTTAATGGAAGATAGAAGTAATGGTTGTTAAGGTTCGGTTTCCTACACCTGCTAAATTTTGTAAATTAGACCCTGATGGACCGGACCCTCTAATCATCCGGCATTAAATAGACCATTTGAAAAAGATAGCCTTAAGTTCCGTCCGAATCTTTTCTATTGCTCTTTGAAGTCCGAATTATGTACAGAGAATGCTCATTAAAACTTTTGTGTTTCCAAACACCTAGGATATATGAAATGACCGCCCGAAACTCCAAGCAGAAAGGTTCACCAGTTTCACGAATGCCCGTTAGGAACCTTCAACAGCTCTCTTCTCTGAGCCACTGCTTTTGCAAGCATCTCAAGGACTGATTCGGTATCTTCCCATCCGATGCAAGCATCAGTAATGCTGACACCATATTTCAGACCGGCCTTGCCCTCAGGTGGTACTTTCTGAGCACCTGATTCGGAATTAGTATGCGGAGTTATCGCAACATGAGCTAAGACTTACCCTCGTTGATATTGCTCTCAATCATAACACCCATGATCGATTCCTCGCCTTTAGAGATTTGCTCGGCCAGAACAGCAGCAACCTTTGGCTGATTCTTGTGATTCTTCAACGAATTGCCATGGCTGCAATCAACCATCAATCTCTCCCGGACACCAGCCTTCTTCAGAGCCGCCTTGGCCTCCTTGACGCTCTCTGCGTCATAGTTGGTACCTTTTGTGCCACCTCTCAAAATGACGAAGCAGTCCTCATTGCCCACAGTACCGACAATAGCCACGACACCAGGTTTGGTGACTGACAAGAAGTGATGTGGATGTCTAACAGCACCAATGGCATCAATTGAGACACCAAGAGTACCATCCGTGCCATTCTTAAAGCCAACTGGGAAACTCAGACCACTAGCCAGCTCTCTGTGTAATTGCGACTCTGTGGTGCGTGCCCCAATTGCACCAACACTCAGCAGATCTGCTAAGAATTGGGGCGAGATCGTATCCAGCATCTCACTTGCCAACGGCATGCCCTTCTCCGTCAAATCCACGAACAACTGTCTGCTAGTCCTCAAACCCTTGTTAATTTTGAAGGAGTTATCGATATCAGGATCGTTGATCAGACCCTTCCACCCAACAGTTGTGCGTGGCTTCTCGAGGTAGGATCTCATGACAATGAGGAGATCATTTTTGTATTTTTGCTTCAGGGTAAGGAGTTTGTCGCAGTATTCGAGGGCAGCAGCAGGATCATGGATTGAGCAAGGGCCAATAACGACCAAGAGTCGCTGGTTTGCATCTGTGCCTGTGACAACCTCGACTGCTTCATTGCGCCCTTTCAAGACGGTCTCTTTAGATTTGGCGGATTGGGGAATTTCGTGTTGGAGAAGGTCGGGAGGAGTGAGGGGATTATATCCTCGAACTGTTAATAATGTTAGCTTTTTATGTGAAGTACGGGCAATTGGTTCATCTTACTGCGCCAGTCCTCGGTGTCGTTCTTGTTTCCCACATTGGGATTTTCTATGTAGTAACTCTAGGAATGAGTCAGAAAAAGTTCTTTTGGGGTTTATGAACCGGAAGATAATTTGCACTCACAGCCATGATGAGAAGAGGTAGAGTACTTTTCCCAATTGACCCACTGCTTGCAGAGTGTGTTGTGAGGAAAGTATGTTGAGTCAGAAATTGTGTGAACAACGGCGGGGACAATGAATTGATATAAATTTGGCCAGGTCTTCATCCGATGTAATGCCGAACACGGGACGCCACCCCACTACAAAGAGCACGTGATTTGCACCCCACGCCTTTCAGATTACATTACATTTCTTTTCGCCTTATTTCCTTCTGTCTTCACTTCCTAAGAGCTCCATTCTTGTTGCGTCTACATGTGTAAGCCGTGTAATGATCAGTGTCATAACAGACTTGACAGATCACAATTAGATCCCATTTCAAAGCTAGTGGAAGCTGAACTGCGCTGCATCAAAGTCTGGCCACGTTTACGTTGTAATCTAAGTGTATTATTCAGCTTCATCCCGCTACCATAAATCGGACGAGTACCACGATACTCTCCTCTCACTCGTGTCCATCTATCTGCTTTCGAGGTCACCTTGTTTATCTTCTTCGTCTTTCTTATTATTAGAGTTTTGACATTCAGCTTTCACAGATCCGGTTTCATCTGCAAGATCGGTCTGCTTTACCTGCAACCAAGACTTAATCTAAGTTCTGCTCCAATAAGCTGCTAGGTCTACTTCATCAACATAGTGTGCAGAGTACAGCACCCAGATCTAACAGCACCGAGCAACTCTGAGAGGAAGGTAGCACACCAAACAGCAATCTTACCCCCAACACTCTCATCTCATCTTATCTCATCACCATGTCACGAACAAACACAACATCTCGTACATCCTTCGCTCGTCCGAACTCAGTGACTTACGATCTTCCTAATCCATCCTCTTCATCGACAGTAGTAACCATAGCTCTCCCACCAAACTCAACCTGGACATCTGAACTCCACTGGCACGAAACACACACCGAACACCTCCGCATCCTCTCTGGCACCGCTCTCGTCACACTCTCAGGTACAACCCAAACCTACGACACAACCTCAGGAACGATCACCATCCCACGCTATGCGAGACATGAATGGCGACGCGCCTCTCCTGACGGACCGCCATTGATTGTTCAAGAATGGACTGATCCTGGAGATGGCGCGAAAGAGGTTTTCTTCAGGAATCTCAGCTCGGTAATAGAACAAGAAACTAAAACCGGGCCACCAAGAGAATGGTGGCTCACATGGCAGCTTTTCGTCATCTTCTGGGGTTTGGATAATTGGCCTGTTTTGCTCTCCTCTGGTGATATACCTATATTCGGTATAATAATCCAGAAACTGGGTTTTAATGGGTGGTTCGAGTGGGCAGTTACTCATGCTGTGCTTTGGGCAGCGACTCTGTTGGGCTGGGTGTGGGGGTTGAAGAGTGTGTATGAGGAATATACGCCTGAGAGGCTGTTGCGTAGACGGATACTGACTCAAGGGAAAAAAGAGACTGCAGCGAAGAAGGAATAGGAAGCATGCTCGAGGCGGAAAATGAAGAACAAAAGGAATGGAAATGATGAATCTGGACATGTTTTCACGTGATGATCATTGAATAGGGGTTGGAGATGGAGATTTGCAGCTTGGTTTATCTATGCTCTATAGCCATCTGCTCTCTACCATCTGTCGTCTACCACTTGAATCTTACAGCTAGCTATAACACCAGCCAAGCTGGTACCAAACATACACCTTTCGTAGAATCATGTATCGTGAAGTGAAATCATGCGTCATCAACTCGTGCAAGTAAAGCAGGGATATCATCCACCGAGTTTCGTCCTTCCAAAATATCTGCTTCAATGTCAGTCCTGTTTTCATCCTTCAAGCGCCTGCATTGAAGAAAGGAGAGAAAATGACTTACCCAGCACCGCAGTAAAAAGCGGATACTCAGTCTCCAACCCCCTTGCCTTAAGGAAAGAATTAACTTCCTTCGCCGTACTAGTACCCTGGAGTTTCTGCCCATTCAACTCCGTCGCCTCAACCTCATCAACAGTCATGCCCCTCTCAACCGCCATCTTCGCACATCTGAAATTTCTGCCACTAGAACAACTAGTAATCAGATCCGCCACACCACAACTCTCTTCCGTAAACGTTCCCGTATGCACGGTTTGTCCGAAGAATTCTTTTCCGAATTGCACCATTTCGAGAAGACCTACTCGCATCACTGCTGCTTTTGCATTATCACCCCAGCCTCGACCGTCAACGAATCCGGCTGCGAGAGCAACGATGTTCTTGAGTGCACCGCCGAGGGACACACCCGCTACGTCCGAGACCATGCGAACGTGGAAGTACGGTCTATAGAACAGCGTCTTGAACGTAGCATGATCGAGAGGGGGGTATTCTTTTGGCAATGGCTTTAGTCTTGTCTTGCTTATTCTACCCAACACATCCTTATGTGGCTCATCTGCGGGCGTAATCGTAAGGTTTACTCTTGAAGATGAAGGCGAGGGACCGGTTGGAGTTGCAACGCGGGAGTCGACGGGAGGGGGATCATATGCAATTGTAGTCTCGCACCATTTCTCCTGTGCAATTTCGTTCGCGATGTTTGCACCTGAGAGGGCACCGCAGTAGATTCCTAGACCCTCGCCGATCCATTCTGAGAAGAGGCTTATTTCGGATTCGGTGACGTTCACACCTTTTATGCAGGAGATACCGCGGGCGTAGGGGAGGATGTTGCCTTCGAGTTGCTTGGAGATTCTGCCGATGAATTGATGGGGAAGATTGAAGACGAGAATTGAGGCGCCTTTTGCAGCGTCGACGACGGAGGCATTGGCAACGATGTTCTTTGGGAGGGCGATGTTGGGGAGGTACTTGACGTTTTCGTGGTAGGTATTGATTATGGAGGTGAGCTTCTGAGGTGTGTCTCCTTTTGAGGGGTCGTAATGCTTCGAGCCTTTGGGGATAGCGACCTCTTCTTCATACACCCACATTTGCACCTCCTCCTGGAACAGCTCGGGATGTTCTCTGGTATTCTCTCCTACAATTTTCGCAATTGTCGAACCCCTACTGGAGTTAGTATACTTCTTGGCCTAGCATGGTAGACGCACCAATTTCCTGATCCAATGATCGTCACCTTGTGCTTTTTTGTTGGTGCGCCGAGGGTCGCCATGGTTGCTCGTTGAGGTACCTTGAAATGGCTAGAAGTTTGGATTATTCGTCTGGCAGCTTGACTTGCTCTGACTGAGAGAATTATGAGCATAAGACTGTGAACTTTGAAGGGCAGAGTGATGCGACCAAGATGCGAAATGTGTGAAAAATGAAGTCAACGGCTGAGGTGAGACATGGACGCTTTCTCCAGGTCTTGTGCTCAACTTCTTGTTTGCGCCTCTGAATGTTTTGTTGCGTTGAAGGCAGCCAACCCGAGGATAGGCGGCGCTGACCGCCCGCAAAGAGTGGCAGAAACGGACAAAAGGGGCTTAGCCGAGGGATTCTGGTGAGCGCCGTGCAGACTTGCATGTGAACTCGGATCAAGGAAACAAAGCACGAGGGGCAGCCAGCAGAAGCAGCACGATGACGGGAGCGTCCAGGGCCTGCAATGATGCCATCCATTGAGCGTGCACACTCAGCAACCAGCGTTTATCCGCCGTGCTCAACGCATCGCACGTGATTGCCGAAGCAGAGATGCATAAGTATGGTCATTTCGACGATTCAGCATGACTTGTGCAGTTGTCTCACTCGCTCGGGAGAACGCGCGGGGCCCAAAAACACGCGATATGGGGAAGTAAATATACTTACAGCTCATGATGTCCGACTCTCCTCCCATATTTCCTGGCCCAAATATACAGCATCTACAGCATCCAAACTCCAGATCGCGTTCAATAGTGCCCGACGTTGGTCACAAGATCCTTCCATGCTTGGTCTTTGCTCGCCTTGTTCGTTGTGACGGGGGTGAGCGGCAGTCCAAACAATCGTGCGCTTCGACAGTTCCTACCTGGAATGACGTATCGGTACCGTCAACCTCCACGCTCGACAACGAGCTTTGCCCAATGCGCATCCCGCTCCCAGCTAAACTATTATCCTAGTCCTTTTTCTCTCCTTCACCGTCTCTGTACCTGTTGATCTAGATTGCTTAAATCATCTCTATCCACCCTCTCGTCGCTCTTCTTTCCCCCTCTTACGCCGGCCTCTACACTGAGTATACTTCCCCCAGACCCGGCGAGAGCTGTTGTGCGCCGACTGCTGATTCACAATGGCTCCTAAGACAATGGTATCCAGCGAGGTTTACTTGCTCCCTCTCAAGGACGATGGCAGCCCCGATGTCTCCGGTGGTTACATCTACCTCACGCCAAAGTCCAGCGCCCCAATCATCGTGCGATTCGCCATTGAAGGCACTTCTTCAATCTGCAGACATGGCAGTCTGTGGGTAAACATCCCAGAAGAGGGCGCAGAATTCAGAAGAGACAAGTTTCGCCAGTTCAAGTAAGATGTGCGAATCATGCCACAAGTCTTCTCACTGAATGTTGTAGGCTCGAACCAGACTTTAATCGCACCATTGAAATCTCTGTCCCTATCCATGGCGCCGGCTCATTTGCCTTCTATACTACCTATAAACCCCTGCCCGACCTCACCGAGACCGTTCAAAGACCCCTCGAAACTGCGAAGACCGAGCTTTTCTATATCGATGTTGCTCCACGACTCACATTGGAGGGGAGGCAGATGCCCTTGGCCGCGTTATCTATATTTTCATTGATATCCAAATTTGTGGGGAAATATCCTACAGATTGGGAGAAGCATTTGCGTGGGATCGGTGCCAGAGGATACAATACCATTCATTTTACACCATTACAACATAGAGGATCATCCAATTCACCATACAGTATCTATGACCAACTTGGATGGGACCCAGAGTGCTTTCCAAACGGAGAGGCTGATGTCAAGAAGCTTATTGAGAGTATGGAAACACAATATGGTCTCCTTGGACTTACTGATGTCGTCTGGAACCATACGGCAGATAACAGCACATGGCTCCAGGAGCATCCAGAGGTGGGGTACAATGTCTCAACAGCCCCTTGGCTGAGATCTGCACTAGAGCTGGATAACAAACTGCTCGAATTCAGCAGCAAGCTCGCGACGTATGGCCTGCCCACGGATTTGAAGTCGACGGATGATCTCATGAAAATCATGGAAGCTGTCAAACAAAAAGTGATTGCCCACCTAAAACTTTGGCAATACTATGTCATCGATGTAGAGCGAGATGCGGATGCTGTGGTGGAGTCGTGGGCTCAGGGGAAAATCTCATTTCCTGAAGGAGGATTCGGAGGCTCTGACTTTGGCGGTCTGGAAACAATCAAGAATGCAACCCCAACTCAGCAAGCACTATTTCTGAAGGAAAAGGCCCTCCTTGGTGCTGATACCATGGGAGAGCGATACAAGAGACATATAGATCCTCCTACGGGGGCAGCTCTTGTGACGGCCATTTTCGGCAGATATGAAGGCGATAGCTCCGATGCAGCAGATCGAGCTGCTGTTCGAAGTAGACTTACGCATATCCTGGATGAAGTCAACTTGCCCTTGTACAAAGAATATGACGCTGATGTTGTCGAAATCCTCGAACAGCTATCCAATCGGACAAAGTATGTCAGACTAGACGACCATGGGCCAAAGTTAGGCCCTATCAACCAGAAGAACCCTCTCATCGAATCTTACTTTACAAGACTTCCAAAGAATTCTACCACTGCGAAGCATAACCAGGAAGATCTCGCCCTGGTCAACAATGGCTGGATCTGGGCCGCTAATGCTCTTATTGATAATGCCGGTCCTAAATCTCGTGCGTATCTGCGCCGTGAAGTCATTGTCTGGGGTGACTGCGTGAAGCTTCGATACGGGAATGGCCGAGAAGACAGTCCGTTTCTTTGGGATCATATGGCGGCGTATACTCGTTTGATGGCCAAGTATTTTACTGGATTCCGAATCGATAATTGTCACTCCACTCCAATCCATGTAGCCGAATTTCTTCTTGATGAGGCAAGGAGAGTCCGGCCCAATTTGTTTGTGGTTGCCGAGCTATTCACCGGATCTGAAGAGATGGATTATGTCTTCGTCAAACGACTTGGGCTCAGCTCCCTGATCCGAGAAGCAATGCAGGCATGGGGGACCGGTGAGCTTAGTCGACTTGTTCATCGCCATGGAGGCCGTCCCATCGGTAGTTTTGAAGTTGACGAGATCTCCGGAGATGCAAAGAATACACCTAACGGCCTACCCAATGGATCTGCAAATGGACAGCCCAAGCGTGAGATCATTCGAAAAATTAGGCAGACGCCAGTGCATGCCTTGTTCATGGACTGCACTCACGACAATGAAGTGCCAGCTCAGAAGCGCGATGCTCGCGACACTCTTCCCAATGCAGCGCTGGTAAACATGTGTGCTAGTGCCACAGGTAGTGTCATGGGATACGATGAGATATATCCGAAACTCGTCGACATTGTTTCAGAAACCAGACTTTATACGTCTCCATCATCAACAAAACGCGTTGAAGTAGGTGGAGGCGAAGGAGGCATTGGTGGGATCAAGAAGCTCCTGAATCAAATCCACACTTTGATGGGTAAAGACGGTTATGATGAGACTCATATTCACCACGAAGACCAGTATATTACTGTGCATCGGGTGCATCCCGAATCACGAAAAGGATATTTTCTTATTGCGCATACTGCATTCCCCGGCTATGGCAACGGCAATGGTGGTTTCAGCCCCGTTCATCTCACTGGGACAAAAGCAAGGCATCTTGGAAGCTGGATGCTTGAGGTCGACACCAGCGAGGAGGCCTTCAAGGAAGCTTTGGAAGATAAGAAGTTCTTGCGAGGTCTGCCGAGCAAAGTCATTGATCTGCCAGGCATCCGAATGGAGTCGAACAAGGACGAGACCATCATCTCAGTCCGTGACAAGTTTCCTCCGGGAAGCATCGCTTTGTTCGAGACTTGGATCCCAGAAGCTGAGCACGCTACCGGACTCGACTCATATGTCACGTCCGGAGCCAAGGCTGCATTTGCGGACGTTAATCTAATTGACCTAAACTTCGTCCTATACCGCTGTGAGGCAGAAGAGCTCGACTCCAGTGATGGGAAAGACGGGGTTTACGAGATTCCAGGGCATGGAAAGCTTGTCTATGCTGGGCTACAAGGCTTTTGGAGTATTTTGAAGAACATCATTCGAGACAACGACTTAGCACATCCGTTATGCCAGCATCTGCGCGATGGCCAATGGGCTTTAGACTACATCGTGGGTCGTCTCGAGAGGATATCGAAAAAGGCTGGATACGAACATTTGGTAAAACCTGCTACCTGGTTGAAGGAACGATTCGATGCGATTCGAAAATTGCCAAGCTTCTTGCTACCAAGATACTTCGGTCTTGTCATTCGAACAGCTTACAATGCTGCTTGGGCCAGGGGCATCGAACTCATGAATGAGAATGTGCAGAAAGGACAATGGTTTTTGAAGAGTCTTGCCATGGTTAGTGTTCAACAGACCGGGTATGTCAAGTCAGCCTCGTTATACCCCAAAAAAGCTGTCCCTTCATTGGCAGCTGGGCTTCCACATTTTGCTGTCGAATGGGCTCGCTGCTGGGGCAGAGATGTCTTCATCTCTGCACGAGGTCTCTTCCTTGGAACAGGCCGATATGCCGATTGCAAGGAACATATCATCGCATTTTCAAGCGTTTTGAAGCACGGCATGGTCCCCAACCTCCTTTCAAGTGGGAACAATCCACGATACAATGCACGTGACGCCATTTGGTTCATGCTGCAGACTATTCAGGATTATACCAAGATCGTTCCCAATGGAATCGACCTTCTGAAAGAGAAGGTTCCGCGACGCTTCTTGCCCTACGATGATACATATTTCGAGTCTGACGATCCACGAGCATACTCGAAGAGTTCCACCATCGAAGACATTATCCAAGAAGCTCTTCAGCGACATGCTGCGGGCATGAAGTTCCGTGAGGCTAATGCTGGTCCAGGCCTTGATATGCAAATGAAGTCAGAAGGTTTCGATCAAGAGATCAAGGTTGACTGGGAGAATGGTATGATATTCGGTGGCAATCAGAACAATTGCGGGACGTGGATGGACAAGATGGGCGAGTCGGAACGAGCTGGAAGCAAAGGTGTTCCTGGGACACCACGTGATGGAGCAGCCATTGAAATAACCGGTCTGCTGTACAGCACTCTTGTCTGGTTGTCAAAACTGAATAAGGACGACAAGTACAAATACGCCGGCGTCAGCACTCCCGATTCCCAACTCAACGTTATCACATGGGATAATTGGGCAACTCGAATCAAGGACAACTTTGAAAAGTGTTACTACGTTCCTCGAGAGGCTAAGGACGACAGCAAATACGATATCAGCCCAAAGATTGTCAACAGAAGAGGTATCTACAAGGATTTGTATAAGTCAGGCAAAGAGTACGAAGACTATCAACTTCGTGCAAACTTTCCCATCGCCATGACTGTAGCTCCAGACCTGTTCGTGCCCGAACACGCTCTGCATGCCTTAACATTGGCCGACAAAGTCCTTCGTGGCCCCACAGGAATGGCGACACTCGATCCCAAAGATCTCAATTACCGTCCTTACTACAACAACTCGGAAGACTCGACCGATTTTGCAACTTCAAAGGGACGGAACTACCACCAAGGTCCAGAATGGTTATGGCCAACCGGTTTCTTCCTTAGAGCCCTACTGAAATTCGACCTTATGAGAAGAAAGGGTCCACAGGAGAGAACGGAAGCGTTTCAGCAGATTACAAGAAGGTTGGCCGGATGCAAGGAAGCTATTGAGTCCAGTCCTTGGGCGGGCCTGACGGAGTTGACAAATAAGGATGGAGCATTCTGTGCAGATTCGGTGAGTGTCTCTTTTGTGTTTGTGAGACATGCCGTGCTAATTGGTACATGTAGTCACCGACACAAGCTTGGAGTGCGGGTTGTTTGATTGACCTTTATCATGATGCGGCGCAGTACGATGCTTCTCAGCTATCAGAGAAACTGAGCAACTTGAAGACATGAATCATGAGATGAAACGACATGAGCACAGTCCTGTAGGGCATTGAAGAAAAGTATAATGTATCACGAAGTATACGACTCGGATAGAATGGAGTTAGGAAACAGGCTTGGAAGGTTTTGGACAAGAAGAGAAGAATTGGTAGATAGTGATACAAAAAGAATGCATACCTTCACTCTATCTCAATCTCTATAAAAGAGTGTGTCCATACGACCCCGACATTAGTTCTGATATGCAAATGATGGGGGCTCACTATTTAAGGTAGAACCTAGAAAGCTAATGTGGAGAACCCCCTGAAAATCCTCGCTTAATTTCCCTTTTCTAGATAGACATTAGAGTTACGAGTTACTCCCCTTTTCTCTTTCTCGATTTCATGAATCGCTTGCCATCACGCCCACATTCTTCTCATCATGTTCCCCATACCTATCACTTGATACTCCTGCTGAATCATATTAAAAGACACCCGGATCCCCATGGTAGGTTTTACTATTTTACTACAAACACGCTCCCTTGGATAAATAACTAGTTCTGTATGCCTCGATCTTCATGCCTACATCTACTTATTTTTTATTCTCCTTACGCGTCTACCTTTTAACCATTCTTCTCTCTCGTAATCACATATACTTGTTCACGGGAATCACGTCTCCCGGAGATGCTGATGCAGTCGAAAGGTCGCAGGGGAATCTTTGGTAGCAGAGCGTTTGCGATAATGTAAAGGTGGGTTTTGAGCGAGGAGTTGATTCTTGGATGCTGAACGTGGTGAGTTGGTTGTCTAAGGTTAATATAGCGGATGTTGATTGCAAATTCTGGAGAATGGGAGGTGGGATGAAAGCGGTATGGCGAATAGGCAGGGAGAGGGCAGGGAGAGGTTCTGTTTTGTGGCGTCGTGTAAGGAAGAACTTGTAATAGGCGTTTTCTTGAGCTTGTATGGGGGAGTTCTAGAGGTTTTGTGAGGCGGTAAGTGCCTTCTTCTAGGTAGAGTAGGTGAAAATGGAAATCGAATTTGGTGCTCGAGTTCGAAGTTGAAAATGTGATGTTTGTGAGTGAATGCTGTATGATGTATGATGTTCTTGGGGCTTTGAATTTACTGGTGAGGAAGTAATATAAGCTTGATTAAGGGTTCCTTCTATTCGTGATCATAAAAGATGCTCTTGATGCTGTAAATGAAGACGGCGTTCGGGGCTTGATGCATGACCCGATGTTTTAAGTATTGAAGGCCGAAATATGTAAGATCTTGGTAGGCTTTCATAGCAACACTTTCATAATTATAATAAGCACGTGCTCGGTTTTTCAAAGAAAAAATTGAAGGTATTCGTGTTGGTAGAATAATTTCTCGCCTATTCCACGTTTCGATCTTTCCTTCGTTCGCAACCCAAACCAACCACAACACCTCAAAACTCCGGGCGCAGCACTCTCTGGCTCTAGTTTAAAGGGTTGCGCGATGGCGTTCAAGCAAAAGCTCAAGAGGCTTAGCAATGCTCTTCTACCTCCGTCGCTCGCGTCCAAACTTGCTGCCGCAGTTTCCAAGTTGAAAACCCGAAGCCGCAAATCGAAGGTTGTTTCCGCGCAGTCACCACCGCAGGAACAGCCCTCTCCAACCACACACGGCAACAGCAGTCTATCGAACCAGCATGCGGTCACAAAGTATTCTAGAAGATCCTTGGTTCTGCGTCATTTCCGGAAGGCCAAACCTCTGAAGAAATTCCACCTATTCTCTCGCCTTCCAACCGAACTTCGTTTGATGATCTGGAAGCTTGCTCTCCCTCCTCCTGAAACACTACAGCTTGAAGGCAATTCTTTTGGAGATTTCGGCCGAAAGCTCATCTTCGTGTACTATTGCATCAGAGAACAAACTCGTCTTCCTCTTGTCTACGATAGGGCTCTTCTCCGCGCTTGCTTTGAGTCACGCGAGGTGTACTGTGCTTCTCGCCCCTACGTCTTGCCATTCCTAGCTCTTCGAGCCGATGGTAGTACGCACTATTATCACCACTGGCGTCACCATCAGATCCGATTTGGAGACGAAGACAAATTGCATATCGAGAACTTTGATGACATGTGTAGGGATGAGGAGCGATGGGCAGCTATGGTGAGGCAGGAGTGGGTAGCTAAGGTCAAAACTCTGATTATACCTCTTGGCTGGTACATGCAGTTCGATTGGGTTAGGGTGTTGAGGGAGTTCAAGAGCTTGAGGAGAGTTGAAGTTGTCGCTGACCTACCTTACCTGGAATGGCTTAGGAAATGGGCTCTGATTAGCAGCATGGACAGGGCTGGGAGGGAGATATTTTTGAACAATATCGAGGGGGTTGGGGTGCCTGAACTAGTCTTTCGGGACTTTTAAAGTATCCGATGATGGTATCTGGGAGGTAGTTGGGATGACGGACATGAGACTTGGAGAGGTGAAGAGCTAGGGATGCTACCGAGATGTATTGCCAGACCCAGAGTTGGGAAAGAGCAATACTGTGCCAAGACATCGAAATACAGTCTCGAAACACTTGCATCCCATATAAATGTGAATCACGTTATCATTTCTCTAACATTTCAAACAATAATCTGATGGTGAACGGAAAGAAGTTGTCAGTCAATTCACCTGATTTGCTTCGCCTATTTCTTGTCTTCTAAGTCCTCCCTCGCTTTCCCCCCTCTATCTCCAAGACAACTCAAAGAAACAACCACAACCAAAGTTCATCCACCAGCTGGCAACCTATTCCTCAATCATGTCGACAAACAAGATTGGAGATGCGCTATTAGTTCTGATTGCCTGGCTTATATCAGCGATATCGGCAATTCTTTCGAAGTTGAGAACCGGACTCGAGTTCAAGTCGCAATCAAGATCGCCAGATGCATCTTCGTCTACGCGCTCAACGGATGATTATCAGATAAACGGACATTGGACAGGAAAGAATACCAAAAGCCCTCCAGCTCCTTCAAAGCCTCTTCTTAAGCTGGAGGTAACATTTCACCCATTTCGTCGACTCCCGACCGAGCTTCGTCTAAAGATATGGAAGCTAGCTCTGCCTCGAGCCACCACGCTCAACGTCATTGAGTTTCATTGTGCTGAGCCAACCAAATATTCCAGAAATCGAGTCCATTGCGAGCTCCTAGAATCAAAAGTTTGCGAGAAGCATCCAAATCCTGGCCAGAACCAGGCTCTTTCTAAGACTTGCGTCGAGTCTGGCCAAGTCTACAATGAAAATCTTCCCTACTTAATACCGGTCATGATAAATTCTGGTCGATATTCTTGGAATAAATGGAGTACCAGTCCCTGCTCAGTCAAAACAGAGAGGAGATATTCTCAATTTCGATTTGGAGATGAAGACATTTTTTGTATGTCACATTTTGATAGTGTGAAGGGAAGCGAGAAAGCTTGGGGTCTTCTGGCGGAAGAGAAATGGGTCACCAACATTAAGGTTCTGATACTACGATTTCGTAGCTGTCAAAATTTCGATTGGCTGAAGGTATTGAGAGTTTTTAAAAACCTCAAGGAACTTGAGTGTTTTTGTTGGTGCCGGAATCACAGTGGCGAGTGCCCAATAAGGGACGGTATAGACAGGGCCAAGGCTGAGATAGTTATGCAAAAGATTGAGGGCGTGGTGTTTCCTGAAGTGATCGTCCACGGGCACTCTAGACGTTCGCTTGAGTAGAAAACACAATCCCTGCAGGTGGCCTAGAATCAGGTTCTTAGACTTTGATTTCAATAACAAGATGAACTATCATCTCTCTCTCTCAGTTTTTATCTCCATCCTTGTGTGCTAACGTGATAGCTACTTGTCATATTACTTACTGAACTTTCCTAGCTTCAAGGGCTTTTTTTTATAACCGTGATTTGAGTCTACCTTGTAAGAAATGTATTGATTAGTAATCGAAGCAGTCTAAAGTGTCAAATAATGTTTATTTTCGTTCATTTTTCTCCATCTCGTCCTCTTTCCTTGAAGGTCGAACTCGCACTAGTCAGAACAGCCGTGCAGCTAGCGCAGCTGCGACGCAACGCAGCTCACGGTATTGACTTTCGGGAATCATACCCGAGATTCAAGATGGCAGTAGAAATCACCAAAGTCGAGGGAAAATGGGTTGCACGGTTCGAAGACGGGGTCGAGACGTCAACCAAACCAGCGAGCAAGCAAAGACTACAACGCCCTACCACATTCCACCGATTTCCCCGCCTGCCGGTAGAAGTTCGACTCATGATATGGAAGCACGCACTCCCTCCAGGCAGGACACTCACTCTACTCCCCAGGTCTTACTTTAGTGAGCGATTCCAAGCCAAAGGGCTCGCCTTCATAACCTATCAAGGGGACCCATCCTCCACTCTCGATCAACGCATTGAAGACGGCTGGGGTCTTCTTCTTGCCTGTCACGACTCTCGTGCAGTCCTCCACAAATACCTTCCCTACCATATACCAGTCTATATGAATAAAGAACCTGTCGACCACATTCGGACGCTGCAATTTAGCGACGAAGACACGCTCCGCATCAGCTTGTTCAATGGCAAGTGTTTAGGCAATTGGGATGAACTTGGAAATAACGACTGGTGCTCGCAAGTCAAAAGTTTAGCTTTTAATATCTCGGAATATTGGAAAGTGGATTGGTTGAAGGTGCTGAGACGCTTCAAGAACTTGAGACGAATTGAGGCAGACTTCTCCAGCTCCCAATACCGTCGTTCTCTGTCCTACGGGGCTTGGATTAAGACTCTGAGAGCTTTCGACAAGTTGCGTCAGGAGAAGATTCCGGGCATTGTCCTTCCAGAGTTGGTGCTTACATCGCCTCCTGAGAGTGACTTTGAGGAATATTTAAGTTGAGTTGAGCTTTTAGGAAGGTTTACTGGTACCAAGAGTGATTTCGTTACGAAGAAGGGTATGAAGGTCTTGAAAGAGGCTAGTCTTTAGGATGCTGAGGCAAGCATGGATATATTTCTACACTGGCTGTACCATTTCGAGGAAGAGCATTGGAGAACAGAAAAATTACGAGTGCACACTGCATAATAGTCAGGTCTTGACTTTACCGGCGAGCTTGTGATTAGAGATCGAGACGAATAGCCATGAGATCTCAATTAAGCGCTAGCTTTGAAACCATAAATCCCAGTGCATATGTTCATGCTTCTCCCGCCGACGACTCTCACCTATCGATTGTTGAAAGTAACGAGCCTATGTTTAAAAGTCTGTGCTTTTCAGGGTATTTTTCAGGCATCGAAATACTAAAGTAAGGATTATTATATACTTCGATATTATAATCTTAAAAAGATTAAAGTATACTTCTTAAATATTAACCTTAGAAATTATATTAAAATGTAAAAGTTCGAAATTATTTAGAAGCTTTTTTGGTATGCAAATAACCCTGAAAAGCACAGACTTTTGACTCCTGGCTTGTAAGGAGTTGATACCCCACTTACCTACGTTTCATGGATGCTTCATAGATCAGTAGGAATATCATAAATAGGGAGCCTCCTACTGTAAAATGATGGCAGAGCAATTAAGAAATTATATTTTCAACACTGCCATTCCACATCAATCCCTTTCAACTCCTAACCAAACTCTCGCTCACTGCTTTTTACACTCAGAAACACTCTCTTCTCCTACTACCTCCCTCCCATGCTTAACCTTCATCAAGTCATTCAACTCCCTTGTCAAATGCTTAATCTCACTCACATCCCCCTTCATTTTATCTCTCATAAATCGAATCAGAATCTCATTTTCCTTCTCTGATTGTTTTAAGGTTTCTTTCATAGTAGAAATTTGTTGATGGATGGCGTCTCGTTGGAGACACAAGCGCTGGTTGTCGGTTCTTAAGAGGTGAATTTCATTTTTAAGGGCGGTGAGTGAGGGTTGTTTGGTGGTGGTGGAGGTGGAGGTGGAGGTCTGGAGAGTCGTTGGTTGCATGGTTGAGGTGTAGTTTGAGTTGGAAGAGGGGCTTTGGTGACGGGCGGCGAGATGACGGTGTCAATGTTCGGGTTCATGGCTTAGGGTTTTGCTGAGATCTAGGCGGTGGGATTTTCGATGCAGCAAAGGAGTTTTTAAGTCTATGAAAAACTCAGAAACTGAAATCGGGGAGGAGTGAGTATGACAATTTTGATATTCAAACTCGAAGAGAGGGTGGTTGTGAATCATTGAGAGTCGATGGAACATTCACGGTTGGGTCATAGTTGGATGAGTGAGGCGTAGCGGTAGACTGTCTCTTGCTCCGGGTGTCACGAGTCGTCGCGACGTTGCTAGAGGCGGATCACGTGACTTAGCGTATTTGGCTTAGTGCGACGCGCTCGCTCTGTATTTAGTCTTACAGTTCCTCCCAGGAACCTCTCTTTCTTTCCTCTTTAGTTTAGAATCGTAGTCTCAAGTCAATCCATACGATTCACGAATCCATTGGCCTTAGGGTTGTTACACCGGGTATATCAAAGATTATCTGACGCCACCTTGCTTTAAATACCAATCTAGAGGGAACATTATATAACGTCGATGCTTAACATCATTCTGTCAATTCCAGCCTCAGCACCAAAGGTGTTTCTTAAGTTCGTGTTCTTCGACTCATTCATTTCATGCTGAAATGGCGAAATGTCGGTCATCGTGTCGCTGGTTGTAGGAGGAGGTAATCTACCACATCCTGATATTCTTTGAAAACTCAGATGTTCAGGAGACTTCTCATATGAGTAGAACTAATTAATTTACTGATTTATCTCTAAGCAATATAGCTAGGTACCCTATTCTCGTTGGAGTTTTCAGGTCATAACGCCCCAAAAATTTGTCAGGGGCTTAAGCGAAGCAGGGTATTTTCCCCATCAACCTCACAAAGAAGGAGCGAGTTCATTTAATGTCTATAAGTAGATCCTTCGATTTTGTTCTTTTAAAAATATGGCTACAGTGGCGATTGCCCCGAATGGAAAGCTCTCAAAAATGATCAGCAAGACAAAAATTGCTGCTATCACGTGCCCACACAATAGAGAATAGATATATCACAGCTGCGAGAGAGAACAGGAGCAAGCGTTTCACTGATTGTCTGGAGACTTCTCACCAGCTTAAAGAATATTACTTTTTCAATTCGCTGTAATTATCAAAGTTCAAGTGCGCAAGTATTAAGATATAGGGTTCCGAGCAGGAGTAGACCGCGGGTTAGCATATCTATTCACAAAGACCAGAGGCGTTCTGATAGCTATGAGTTGGAGACTGAAATAGATACAACAATCTATTGGAAGTGGGGAAGTGGAATAGTAACTTTAAATAGCCTCAAAGGCTGTGGAGACATAGTAATGCTAGTTAGCCTCAATAAACGAGGATTTAAGTGCTGATGTCGGATATCCATGTCCGAAGAAAAGACAGATACCGGGAATCCCCATCACAACGAATCCCAGAACATTCCAAATAACCCGATCAACAGCACGGCAACAGAAACAGCCCCCAATGTATCTGTGCATACTTGAATTTTTCGACGGATGTGAACCTTACTGGGCCCATCACTTTCCTTCACGTCAAGCTCTTGCACCGACTCTCCATTATCCTCCTTCTCTTTGACAATAACCTTGTCGGCCTTACTCTGGTAGTGTGATACGAACTCTCTCAACGTCATGATATCCAGCTTCGCTTGGACTTGAGCGAAATTTGCACTCGATCGTTCCTCCATCTTCTCCATAGACCCATATAGCTTTTCCAGTGACTCTGTGGCTTCTGCTTCAATATTCCTAATAGTTCTAGCCTCTTGAAGGAACTGTTCGTTGTGCTCGACAGTATTATCACTCTCATTTCTTGCCACTAATAGTTCCTGAAGGGTCGTGATACTAGCATCGATTCCGGGCAGCAGTTTGAGCCCAGGGAGATAATCAAGAATCTCTTTGTTATGCTGAGAGCATCTCTCCGCCGTCTCTTGAGCTGAACATATTAGATCGACAACCTTGGATTGGTTGTCTCCTAATGCTTGCATGGTTTCCAGCTGACTTTTCATGACTGCCAGAAGGTCGGCGTGCTCTGGCATGTTGGAATCGATGGTATCTAGACTGTTTTCGATCTTTGAAAGCTCTTGTCCCAGCTGCACGGGGAGGAATACCGAAGAGGAAAAGGTGTTCATAAACTTGGTGAGGATCTCGACCTGGTAGGTTTGGGAAGCTGAGAGATCGGCGACGTGGCTTAATAGTGTCCGGAGAACTTTCTTGTCGGTCTCTCTAGGGGCTGATGATTCTGCCATAATGTGTGGGAGTTGAGAATTTCTAGTAATAGTTTTGGGCAACCAAACGATGAAGCAGTTGACAGCTGAAGGAGGTGTGTGTGAATGCTTAAATTAAACCTAGCTCAGTGAAGAGAAGAGATGGTAGAAGTCGGAAGAGATAGAAATGAATTTCATGATATGCAAGCGCTGCGTGCTTTGTAGATCGTTTCAGGACGAGGTAGGAAGGCTATAAAAGTCTAGGTATTGAGAATCTGGTTCCAGGCTTCTAAGACTGACATCGCGGATTTAAAAACATCTTTCAACTTTGAGCTGTGAACCTTCCTGTGTTCGAAACCTGAAACTTAATGGGCTTCCTACTCCTAAAATATTCTTTGAAGGAATTCGAAGTCCGCTCTTCTGCTCAAGCACTTCGTGGGCTACCATGAGTAACGAGCCCGGGCCTAAAAGTCTGTGCTTTTCAGGTTTATTAGCATACTAAAAAGGCCTCTAAAGGATTTCGAACTTTTATATTTAAATGTAATTTCTTAGATTAATGTTTGAGAAGTGTACTTTAGTCTTTTTATAGAAATATTTAATTGAAATGTAAGTAATAATGTTTTATACTTATTTAAAAGATTTTAAGTAAAGTAAGTGATTTTAGTGATTCGAAGCTTGAAAAGTACCCTGAAAATCACAGACTTTTGAATCCAGGCTTGTAATTGCACACATTGCAACAACGTGGACGACCACACAGGAAATTAGTGATCAGGAGCCTAAAGTTTTAGCGATCAAATGCCTGAAGCTAGCCTTTGACCCCTGAAAAAACCGTGATCGAAGCCTGTAAGCATCTCGCTGATAGGAACGTGGCAAAGCACTCTGAAACGACATACGACGACTAAAGAGATACGAGTGACAAGACAATCACACTCAGCCCGGATGGAAAGCGTCTCCTGCTACTATGGGTTCATCTTCATTCTCTCTTCCCTTCGAGCCTTCTTGCTTCAGCACGAAAAGACCCCGGCGCACCAAACAAATGCACCCCGGTGCGGGGTCCCTGCTTATAGTAGTCACCTCTGAGCGTTTTACCATGCTTCTGGTGCTTCGCCCCCAACGCACAGGTGAGGCTGGCATTTTGCCGGCTACCATCACAGAAACCGACCATGGTCTCCCAAAGGAACCAGGCTACGGCTGGGAGAACAGTCTCGACAAATTATCGAGAGGATGAAAGATGGATCCTCTATCCATCACAACAGCCTGCGTTAGCCTAGTATCAACTATCACCAGCACCTCCCTCATCGTCATTCGTTTCGTGAAGGATGTCCGAGCAGCTCGGAGCGACCTCGATGCTGTCTCGAGAGAACTGCAATCCCTGGGAATGTTACTTGAGCTACTTGCAGACGATGTCAACGGCCCTACCAACGAGTCCATTCCACAGACTCTGCAGAAAAAGATCTCTAGAATAATCGGCAATTGTACTAAAGTGGTGGAGGACATTCAACAAACGCTGAAGAAACATGAAGGCGGCGCGCTAAATAAGGCGGCAAAATGGGTTGCGTCGGGACAGAGCGATGTATCGAAGCTGCAATCGAGACTGGAGGCACATAAATCTGCTCTTGAGATCGCGTTGGATATGGTGACTTTGTAAAAATGCCTCCGCCTTGTGATGAAGCATTACTAATCTCGATCTTCAGAACATTAGCCAGAGAGATCAAAGCCGAAGGTAAGGAAGGCAAGCTCGAGCAAGTGTTAGAACACAAAGACCATACAGAATTCATCGACTGAATCGCTTTCTCGCCTGACGGGAGCTACTTCGCGTCCGGCGACTACGGCGGAACAATACGAATTTGGACAATTAAGTATAGTGACAAATTCGAGCAAGTACAAAAACTTGAAGGCCATGTCGGCAGTGTATTGGCCCTCGCTTTCTCGCCCGACGAGCGCATTCTCGTCTCCGGTGGCTGCGAAAGCACAATTAGAACTTGGAAATTGAAAGATGATGATGGGGTGGCTAAACAAATTGACTTGAAAGGGCGCCTTGGTTTCTGCTTGGTTTGAAATGGCTTCACAAGCCATGGAGAAACACATGAAGCTTTTGTGAAGTGAATGAAGATGGGAAGACCGTCATCGTACCCTATTCGAAAGTCCGGAAACACATTGCAAGAACTCTTGCAATAAAAGATAGGTCGATGGCAAGATCACGACGTACTTTGGAAAACGTTGAAAGGACAAAGTTGTGGATACCAAAAAGTAACTGAGCATTATTGGAAATGATGCTGCGCGCTTCAAAAGGCACAGGCACTTCCAACGTGCATCCAATTCCAAACCATGCTCCTGGCGCCAAACAACGCCTACACCGCCTCAAACTCCTCCAATCCACGAGCTAGAGAGCTATGCCCACCGAAGCTCGTTACACCAATCCAAGTGAGCCCCAACAACATGGTCGATTCGTCTCAAGACACCGTTTACCATCGAAGTACCAAGTAGCAGAGCATATCGATGAGAAACTTCAAACCGAAAATCAAGGATCCGGACTGTTGCCAGGTTGACTACAGGCACCAGATAACGAAGAGTAGCTTCCAGGTTGTGCTTCTGGATATGCTGCAACCGAGTCTCTTGGTTAATGCTGGAGGTTTTGCCGAATGTTGAGGTGCGTTTTTGGGGGTGGTGATGGATTTGGGAGGTGCAGCGGTTCTGGGAGCGTTCACATCGTCAGGAAGTTGCTGTAGGATGTTGGGAGCCGTGGATGATGCTTTGACATCAGGTCGAGTGCGTAGGATAGCACAAGCCTGCTTGAGAAGATCAAGAACTGGGTCAACTGGGGTTAGATGGTTGGCACGAGCAACGTCGATGATATTTCCCTCATCTGCTGGGTTATGCGGACTCTCTGATGCGTCCTCGTAGATTGAAGGCAGCTCGCGTTGCGCCTCCACCATGTTTTCTATCATTGACTTACTGAGAGCTTCAGGAACAGTGTCAAGGTTCGACGCCCTGGCAATGTGGCCTGCAATTGAGCTCTGCTCTGTGATACCTTCTCCTCTTTCGAGTTCATCGAGACGGGCTATCCCTCGATTCACACTGCAGTTCACTCGGACTTTCTCATCGGGTAACAGATTCCCAGTAGCGTTCCGCGCATTCTTGACTTGTACGAGCTGTTGTCGAAGCTGCTCGATCTCGTCAGATGTGAGTTCCGGCAAGGGCACTTTGTCCCATCCTCCAGAAAGCATGTCGGCGACGAGGAATGAAATCTTGAAGGTGTTGGGATCGATAGGCATTCCGTGTTTGGTGTTGATGGTGATTTGTCAATGGACAAATAGGCCTGTAGGAGAAAGTGGGTAGAAAGCGCGAAAGCAGTTGCACGCCACATCTGATGCGGATATAAATAGAAGATGAAGCATATGTGGAGGTTCTCGTACCATCCCGAGGTTGCTTTCATGTTTTGAAGAGTGCTCTTTGTGTGTCTAGGCGATCTTCAAGCGTAGGAGTCGATGAAAGAGTTTCATCGGCCATGAAGGCAGCTCCTTCAGATTGTGCACGGCTACCTAGAAGAGTCGAATGTGTAGGGTGCAACTGGAATGAGCTCGAAGTGTACAAAAATGAGACCGATAATACGCGCGAAGATGCTTGGAGAGCATGAGAAACTTTCCCACGTTGCCTGTGAATCATTTTACAGCGTCGTGCACATGGTTCGGTCGAAAAAGAAGACGCACTTGTGTTGAGTGTTGCAAGGACCTCAAGAAAGATAGAACTCAATTTACGACTTCAACGCTGGAAATCATGAAGCTGTGATCCAGCTAAAGAGAATGCGAGGGCAAAGGGGTGGATGCTGTTGGACGTGATATCTTCATATGTGGCCCGCTTCCACAGCACCTGCATGTTTCTCCACTGCTTCCTCTCATCACTGTCCATCCGAACATCGAAAGTCCCATTGGGTCTCGCAAATTGGGGAAACAGTAGCTTGAATGATATTGAGTCCTCCGTATACGAGTCGGGACTCCAAAGACTGCGACCGAGACGCTCCAGATCGAATGGGAAACAAGAACGCAAAACCAGTCGTTCCCGGTTCTGAAAATCGCAATATTTAAGAGCTATGTCCTGAACATACGTTCAACCCTTCTCGTCGATGTGTAATCCCTGGTCTTGGGCGTCCTCAGTACTTGAGATCTCAGGCTAGACACGCATTGCCGACTTCCTCTTAGGGTCTGTCAATTAGTCGTCTTTCCCACAACCAAAACTATCTCAACACCAACCAGATCGGACGCTATTCCTATCACTGTTCCAATCAGGCATTTCATACCCACTTGCCTGGGATGCTCTTTTCTGGCCAATTTCATCATTATTCAAGGTCAGAGCTAGGCCACCCGTTCTTTTCAAGCGGACCGCGATGTTACCATTCTTTCTGTCCTTCGCATTGCCAGTCCAAGTCTGTCCTGCAGACTTATGAATCTCTTCTGCCTTCCTACCCACGGTTTCACCACCCATCGAGCTGCTGACAACGGTGCTCTTTAGGGACATGTAGTTGAATCTCGGCATTCCCTTCCAGCCTTTGGTCCTCACTGCTTCGAAGATGACGAGCAAAAGCACCAAAGTGTTGATGGTAGTTATAGTGTAAATATATGGCCCTGTTCCGATTGACAAAGCGTTGACCACGATATGGATTGGGACTTGGTCCGATTCCTTCGCAAGCATGAGCTGCGCGCTTGAATATGCTACTAAAGCATCATCGGTGACGACTTGCATCGCTTCGGAAATTCCACGGAGTATTTTCGTGTCGTTAGATTCAGACGTCTGCTGCAGAACAACGTTATAGATGTTGTTCTTCAGCATATTCCCTATCGCAGAAGTGAACTTTGTGGAGGCCACCTCTGACAACGAGGCCATGGTCGTAAACGCTCCCCGGACGATCGGCTCAGGATTTGTTCCATTCATCACGGTTGCGTTTAGGGGGATGACCTCAATAAGCTCCCGCTTGACGCTGACATTGACCTTGAATTTTCTCGGGGTCATCGTTACGTTGCATTGGGTATTATTCAAAGCAGTGTAGTTCTTCCCAGAAGCGATGGCTAAGGTGCCCGAAAAATCCTGAACTGTGGCATTGGGTCCGCCCCAATGTGCTACTGCGACAACATTGTCATCATTACCTATCCCAATCTCGCTGAAAGCTCCGCAACCCACTCCAGGTCCGATCCATGGAGGGCATCCTGTTGCTCTGTAGATATTTGGAAAGGTTATCTGGTCTGATTGAAAAGCCAGCTCCAGATGAAAGTCTGTACTTTGGTTGAAGATGCATGAGACCTCTGTCATCGTTCCAGTCTCGTTGAAAGAGAAAGACTCTAGACCTTCGAATCTTCCTCCAATCTGTTTGTCTGCGAGACCAACAGATCCACCAACCCCATACGAACGCCCGTAGTAGGTGAAATTCGAGTTGTCGTTTTTCTTGTATAGTTGAACCTCACTCGTGTTCTGGCTAGACGCCGAAGCTCCATCGTTCAAAAGGAACCCGAAGCGATCTCGTACTGGACTGAAGGAAAATATGCCTAGCGGTGTCGAAATCATTGGATCGGTGATGTTAAAGAGGCTCTGGGGAGAAAAGGCATCTAGGGATTGAGGGGTATAGCGTGGGACACTTGTTGTCATGTTGTGTCTCTTCAAATCTGCCTTCGTCATGGTGGGAGCAAGTGCACCGGCCCAGAAAGCTGCAGGAATCCGCGTGGTAATGAGGAAGAGCAGCACCAAGGGAATCTTTGTGCCACGCAGCGTCCAGTCGATTCGAGAACTGCAGATGGCGTTCCAAAAATCAAGCCTGTCCAAGGTGACCGCCTGTCTGGCAACGACTACTCGAGATGTCCAGTTGATGATCATACAGATCGTGTACATATAAACGGCTCCGAGCAAAGATGCTATGATTTGGCGTATCGCTGAGAACGTTGAGGGATTGTTGTTGATAGTCGTAGCACCTGACCCAGTGATTGTCCAGTGACCCCGCAATCCCGCGATTAGAACGAAGCTGATCACAGAAGTTAACAGCAAACCTGGAACCAACAAAAATCTCGAGCTGATAGGTTCGAGATCTCCCTTTGAGTTGACGGGTGGATCGAGACGAGGCTGCGTAGGCTGCAACAGCAGGGCTCGCGTCGACTCCGAGATGGAGCGCGGAGCCTTCGCTCGTGTCCACATCGCGAGAGGAGAAAGAGATGTACTGTGCAACAAACAAAGGAAAATAACAAGAATTAGAGAAAAGGACAAAAGCCAGACATGATAATATTAAGAAGTTTGGGACTTTAGCTTCAGCTGGGCTGAAACTAATGCCAGATATTTAGGTCGCTGAAAATAGTGGAGAGAAACGACGTAAATGTCAGAGTCGACAACAGGGGCCAACCAGGCCATAGGGCTTCCTGTTTCTCCATTAGAGCGTCGGATGCGCCTGATTGGTGTGAGAGCGAGGAGTCTAAGGGGCAATAGTGTAAACGTGACGGATCGTCCCCATCACGGCGTTCTTATTTGTGCAAGACAACGTCAATGGATAACCCTGCTTAAAAGCACCCGCAGCCTCTCACAAGGCTCGCAGTACATGATGTTCTTGACGAACTATTAGTAGCTAAATAGTTGAAGGCTGAGAGGCGAAAATCTGAGCCTTGCAGCCGTGGGTTTACCTACCTAGGTAGGTCCACTAGGTATGCTCGAGGTGCTGTATGGTCACGTGAGCCAACCCTCATTAATAGATGGAATTGCGGTAGAGCTATCGGCCTTACAAAGAGTACTGTGAAAGTGCATGTTATGTTCCTTTCGGGTCAGATATGTGCCACTTCTTCTCGTTGTGCGCAGTCATTTCAGAAGTCTTTTGTTGAACAAATTATATTCGTGGCTTGACCACAGCGGTCCCAACCCTGGAGTCCTTGGATTCTGCTGAAATGCCTGCCGGTATACTTAACTTGCATCGCATTGCTCCTTTAGGTAGAGAAAATGTACAAAAGAGTCTGGAATAAGGGGCATTGCAAACCTAAGTGATCAAGGCTGGCCAATGCTCTTGCGCTGCATTTGAGAGGCAGATATCAGTGGTTTCTGTTATATCTTTGGTTAGCCATCAGATATATAGTACGCTATTCTAACTTACTTTATCGCATGGATAGGTGTCAAATTCGCTGCCCTAATAAAAAGCAGACCGGGTCGAACCGTAGTCCTTTTCGGTACCACTTTCCCCAAAGGCGCAAAACCCGCACTAGTTGATAGTTCAGATGGAAATGGTTATGTGCTGCAGTTTTGATCTCGACTGCACATCTTAAATGGAAACGTTCACCACCAAATAGAAGTGTTGTCTTTCTCTTAATCTGCCTCTGCTCTCAAAATCCAGACAACGATCAGTATCCCGAAACAAACCCTCAAACCAGAATATCAACCCACGAATACTAATTGACATCTTTCCCTAACAAACAACACCAACAAAATGGATACTCCTGACAGCATCGTGTCGCGAGCAGCGGCCGATGCTTTTCATTTTAGGAGAGCTATGCGAGCCTTTGAAAATCTTAAAATCAACAACGATTCGACTGAAGGAGAGGTCGAACAATCAACTGGACCAGTAACTTGTACTCAACTCAGACGTCATAACGCAGGACAAGCCAAATCTCCTCAGATATTGTCCAAAGCATCATATATTGCAAAGCTTGACAAAGAGTCTGGATTTGCTGTAATCATTTGCTTTAATATGAAGGGTCATCCAGCCAGGACGATCCAACCTTTCATTGCAAGCAAGGTATGCCTCTCAAAACCTTTTCATACTTACCTATGCTACTACCCCCTCTTCTCTCTGACTTCTTCAACTCCACGTCTTGCATCCGAGCATTTTGATTTGTGATTAACAGATGGTCTAGGTTCGGTCCTTCCACGTGGGTAAATGCAGCCTGTCGTTCAGCTGGCAGTTTACTCCTGACTATCTAGAGCAATATGCGAAAAGACTTGAGATTTCGCGCACCTATGGCGCGGATGATTTCTGCTGCATGATTTTCGACTCTAAGGACGCCGTGGAGGAAGCACTAAAGAGGATCGGTACTAATGGGGATTCGGGAAAATGGTGGATCGTGCCGTATATCTCGGCGAGGGTGAAGAGGGAACAGGAAGTTGCGCAGGGGAAGGGGAACGAGAAAGAGAAAGAGGTGAGGGAGGACGACTTTGGGCAAGGGGAAGATGTGGAGATGATGGACGAGGGGCGCGAGGTTGCATGGCATGAGATGGAGTTTTGAGATGGAGATATCTAAGGTGGCATGAAGAATTGGTTGAGGGATTTGGAGATTGCTTGGTCTGATGACGATATGAATTCTTGTTGGAATTAGAATGAGGTGTAGTGTATGAAATAATGTTTGATCGTGCTAGATGAACAGTGCCAATTCCTTGAGAAAAAAAAAACCCCCGGCGATTTGGAAGAATAGCGCATCGTCGCCTCTCACACGAGGACGTCTTTTTAGGTTCGCTTAGAAACCAGGGGCAGTGTTGGTGTACAAGCTCAGAAGGGGCATTGCATTTGACCCCAGATCTTCGATTTTCAGCGCTTGCTGGGAAAACTTGAGTGAAGAAGTCTTAGATAGTGGGTGAAAGTCGGCAGCAAGGATAGAGACACCCTGGAGGGATTATCGCAATCGTACTCTGGCATCGGGATACAATTTTCTGCACTGGCAGGCGAAACCGGGCCACACTCTCATTGAAATTCATGAATTGATTGTGCTGCGCTGAATTGTTACAAATTTGCAATGCTGGCGGCGATGTTGAATCATTACATGGTCTATGTCCAAGTTATTCGCCCTTAATGTTGTTTGGGGTGCTCCGTTTCTCTGCACCTTGTAGCCCATTTACTCTACCATACAGCCATCGTAACATCATTGTGCTTCCTGTCATGGTCATTGCAGCCGCTGTAAAGAGGAATATTCTCTGTGTCGTGTCTAATACGCCGAATAGGGGATATGGATAACTATCGGACATTAGTGTGAGGCAGTGAAACGAAGTGATGCTGTGGCTCACAATCCATTATGCCTGTAACATTGCTCAACCCACGCCCAATATCCTACAGCAATTCCAGAACTCAGGCCCATTGCTGGCAGTGCATGTATCGTCCAAGGTGGAGAGAGAAACAACAGGTCGATAACGAGTAGGATCGAGGGCATAGCATGAAATCCGACATCTGCCATAGGAGAGATGGGTATTTCAGGCGGAACAACCAAGCTCTTGTCAATCGCGCTAATTCCCCAGTATAATACGCTTATCAAAACCTCCAACGGTGCACTGCATAACGAGAGGGTGTTCTTAATGAAGAAGAGCCTTGGCGAAAGCGTCAGGTCTGCCAAAAGTCCAAATACGAAAGTCGCATATGCCACAGTGAGGCCTAAAATGGTAAGATATTGCCAGTGCCATCCATAGGAAGCGTTGATCATAGTCGGATATTCTATCAGATACTTGTACGAGAGCGTGAAGGAAATGATCCCCGTCGTGTGCACGAAGGCTGAGAAGCCCCGCGACGGTGAGGAGAGGCGCTGCAGAGGGTGTCGAGCCATGAGCTGCTGGGATGGGGTACCCATGGTGACAGGCCAGCGAAAAATCTACAAGAGAGAGAAGGAGAATACGTCGGAGCAGACTAGATGCGTATTTATTATGTGACGGAGCAATTGTGGATACCCGCTGGGTCGGTCATTTTGCAGCCTTTCGCTAGCGCGAAAATTAGATGCCTGCAGCTTCAGCCTTACTTTACTCAATTTCGAGGTCGCATGTGGGTGAACATTTCTTCTCCTACGCCGCCGTTTGTTCCTGACGCCTGTAACAAGCATATATGGCGGAAGATACGATGGAAGCGAAATCGAATAAAAGAAGCAGGTCAGATGGTGATGGTATGCGGATTTTCCTAACATTTGAACATGTTATTAACAGTCTAGACTCCTCGTCCGACGATGATATGGGACCGCAGCTGCCGTCTGTGGATGCTCCCAAGAAGAAGCGCCGCAAGCTGCCGTACGAGAAACTCTATATCTCTGCCCTGCCAACATCTGCGAGGTACTCGAAGTCTTTGATGCATAAGGAGCAAGTGGCCTTTGTTACCATGACACCACTCACAGATTTCATGATTACGAGTTCTGTGGATGGGGTAGTCAAGTTCTGGAAGAAGGGTGCTGATGGAGTTGAATTTGTTAAGGAATTCAAGGCACATGCTGGAGAGATCAAGAGTGTGTCTGTGAGTGCTGACGGGAGGAGCTTTGCGACAGCTGGTGCGGATAAGAGTATAAAGATCTTCGATGTCATAACTTTCGACCTTCTTTCAATGCTCAGTCTCGAGTTTACGCCCAAGTGTGTATGCTGGGTACACAGTCGAGGTGCCTCATTACCCCTGCTGGCAGTCTCGGACGAGGTTAATCATACGATACGAGTCTATGACGGACGAGGAGAGAATATAGAGCCCATACACACAATTTCTGGCCTTCACCGGAGTGTGGTCTCCCTGATGGCATTCAATGATGTGTATAATTGCGTTATCTCTACGGACGAGAATGGCATGATTGAATACTGGCGACCGGGAGGCAATTATGAGAAGCCGGACAATGTCTTCGAATATAAGAGCTCAACCAATCTCTTCGAATTTAAGAAATCGAAGTCCACACCTACATCGTTGACAATATCTCCTAATGGATCTCAATTTGCGACCTTTTCTTTTCCCGATCGAAAAGTTAGGGTATTCGACTTTCCTACGGGCAAACTTTACAGGACATATGACGAATCACTACAGATCATTGAGGAGATGCAGCAAGCAGGTACAGCACTTCGGAAGCTCGAGGATGTTGAATTTGGTCGACGAATGGCTACCGAGAGAGAACTTGAAGGACCAACATTACGCAGCAAGGCGAACGTGATATTCGACGAGACTGGGCATTTCATCATCTATGGCTCTATGCTGGGAACGAAGGTTCTGAATACCTACACGAATCGAGTTGTCAAGGTCTATGGACAAGATGAGAATTTTCGACCACTAAATGTTGCCATATATCAGGGACAGCCTCAGAAAAAAGGTGTCACCACAGTTGCCATGGCTGCTTCAAATAATCCTCTGCTCCAAGAATCGGAAACGAGAGACCCAATACTCTTTGTCACTGGAGTGGGCAAAGTTCGATTCTACATGTTCTCAAATGACGAGAACATTTCTAAATCTGAGCGAGATGTTCAGAATGAGAAGCCGACCAATGTGAATGCAAAGAAAGCTATTGAGGCAAAGGCAGCAGAAAGCGGAACAGCGGCGATCATCCACACCACTTTTGGAGATATTCACATCCGTCTCTTCCCAGATGCTGCCCCGAAGGCAGTGGAGAACTTTGTTGTCCATTCGAAGAAAGGATATTACAATAACACGATCTTCCACAGAGTCATCCGAAAATTCATGATCCAATGCGGCGATCCTCTGGGGGATGGAACCGGTGGAGAGAGCATATGGGGCAAAGAATTCGAAGATGAATTTAGTACCCTGAAGCACGATAAGCCATACACTGTCAGCATGGCTAATGCTGGCCCAAACACCAATGGAAGTCAATTCTTCATCACAACTGAAAAGACTGTAAGTTTCTTTCCTTCTGAAATCTTGTATGATTGCTAACTTTGTTATAGCCTTGGCTAGACAACAAGCACACTATATTTGGAAGGGCTATTCAAGGGCTAGATGTAATCCATAAGATCGAGAACACGAGAGTATACAAGGAGAAGCCAGAGGAAGATATCAAGATTCTCAATATAGAGATTATGTAAAGTAGTTAAACCAGGCGATACCCTTGATGAAAGACCATGCAAAGCATCTACGAACCTGGTGTTGCTGCAATGCCTTGCATACGTTCATCTTTATCCACGTGCAGTTAGTATTTATTGCCCCAGTTCATTACTAGAATGCAGCATTTTCCTGCCACATAATCAAGGCTGGAAAATTTCCGGGCAATCATACCCCAAAGGTGTTTCTTGAATGTCTATCTCATCTATCCGACATTTCCTGATAATAAGATTTCTTGCCCGACTTTCCGACCTGTGTGCGGAAGTTCTCGGACTGCCTGAGAGTTGAGGCCTTAAATTGGCTTATCGGCTAGCCTCTTTGTAGCGTAATCAGTTGACAAGGCTCCAATTCACTACACCCCGCCTCATTTCTTCTCAAAACGTACCTATTCACTTGAAGAAATACCTATCACGCGAGGCTCCAGCGGGGAGTGAATACTTCTTTAGAAATGTCAAGGATAAAACGGCCCTTCGACCGCCAATCCAGGACTAAACCACAACAACTACAAATGCGTCGTGCCTTGCCCCACGCTTGCAAGCATAGAACAACTCCTCTAGCCTTCTTTAAGCAAAGACAACAAACACCTTCATGCCAAGATGGGCCGACCAAAGAAGCCCGGTGCGCCAGAGCCAAAGAAGAGAAGTCGCAATGGGTGCCAGTATGCTTCAGCCCCATCCCTCTATTCAATACCTCCATGCAAGAGCTAACATGCATGCAGTCCTTGCAAGGCGAGAAAGGTGAAGTGCGATGAGACTCATCCTACTTGCAATAATTGCAAGAAACTAGGAGAAACCTGCGATTATACCCTGCACTTGAAATGGGACGGGCGCCAGAAGAAGGTGGAGGAGCGAGTAAGCAAATCCACAACAATTGAAGACACCAACTCTACGGCGGCAACATTTCTTGGAAGAGCTAGGAGAACAAGCACACCGGCAGCATCAATGGTATCGCCTGTATCGATGGTCCCGTCAACTTCACAAATACAAAATGGGGCAGGAGAGTTTGTTTTTCAGTCCGGTTTCCAATCTCTGCACGTCAAAGCCGAACCGCCGAGTCAGATGCAGGAGCCGTCATTTCCTCCGTTACACACCTTCTCCAGTTACCCAGCATCCGGACCTCATCCACATCCCTCTGATGCTAGCTTGATTGATCCGGCATTGATGGCTGAGCCAGCCAGCTATGGAAGACCAATTAAGCGTATGCGGTATACCTGGGATAAAGAACCTGCGTAAGTCTCCCATCTTCGTCCCGAGAGTCTTCAAGCTCGACTCTCTGTTCTTATGATCCGACCTATCATCATCGAGATCGCTAAAATGGTACTCTAACATTTAAATTCTAATGCTTAGAGCCTCCCCATCCAGTACACCAGACCTGCGTCGACTCTCCGTGAGCTCCCTTCTATCTGGGCCACCAGGCATTCTCCCTCCGAATGAGAGGTCTTACCGAGACGTTTATCAAGACATGACAACCTGGGGCATCGACCGTGGCTTCAAGGACCTTGATGTCGGCAAGAATGACGATGCAAATGCAATCTCAGGCTCTTCCCCGGTGCTGAAGAGAGATCACCTTGAGTTGGTTCTGGACGAAGGTCGCATGACCCCGGCAGAGTTTGGTTTTGGTATGGAGACAACCCATACCTTCTTTGATAGTGGGAATTATTATGACAAGCCTGTTGCGGTCAATATTCCTCGCGCTCTAGAACCACTACCTAGCAAGTTACTTGAGAATCCGATGAATCTACTTGTGAGTCGTTCTGCGCTCTCTGAAAGTCACTTCGCTAACATGTTACCCTAGTACTTTGTAAGCCTCGAGGATAACTAAAGTTTAGCGGTTGCACTAACAAACCGTAGCACCACTTCATCAACCACACCGCAGGCTGTCTCATTCCACACAATTGCTCGTCGAATCCTTTTAAGAGTATCTTGCCACGAATGGCTGTTCAAGATGACACCCTACTCAATCTCTTGCTCGCATACTCTGCATCTCACAGAGCACGTCTACTCCGACAACCTGAGCCTGCGACTCGCATTGCCATGTATGTACGAGATATATTCCCAAATCTCCGACGTGCACTAGACGACCCGAATGAGGTCATTTCCAATTCTACGCTCGCAACAGCAATCATGCTTGCATCATTGGAAATTATTTCGCCTACCGCGTTTGGAATCCAAGTCCCTTGGCAAATGCATCTTGGTACCGCCCGGCAAATTATTGCCGCTCGAGGTGGCCCACAGAATATGCGCAGTGTCGCCTTAAATGACTCGGTAGTTAATTTCCTCTGGAGCTGGTTCGCCTACTTGGATGTTCTGGGTAGTCTGAGCGGGGGCAAGGGAAACGCTGTAAGTACAATTGACTTGACCCGATATACACGAAGCCAGATTCTTGGGACTAATAGGAATAGTCGTGGATCTTCGATTACGAATGTCGCGAAGAGAATGAATACGCTATAGACTGCATCCTCGGCTTCACCAGCAGATGCGTTCGACTCCTCGCCAAGGTTGCGGAGATTTCCCGCATTTGTGATAGCGAACGAATAGGCCCCAATCTTGAGGTACGACCAGAATGGAAGCCATCTCAAGACACTCTTGAGCGTGCAGCAAAGCTCGAAGCCGAGCTCGCGGAGTCTCGCCTCCACCCGATCCAACCGTGTACTCATATGCAATCTACAGGCGAAGCTGCATATCAATGGGACACTATCGAGATGGCTGCCACAAATGAAGCCTTTCACTGGGCTGGCCTGGCCCATTTGCATCGACGAATTCTAGGGAAGCCCTCGTCACATCATGACGTTCAGCAAGCTGTTCGAGAGATCTTTGGTGCATTATACAAAGTCAGAAGAGGAAGCAGTGCTGATGTCTGCCTTTTATTTCCCATGTTCACTGCAGGATGCGAGACGCAAGATAAGAAGCAGAGAGCGGATATCTTGGAGCGCATGATGCGGGTAGAGAAATATGGCATGACCCAAGTCCACAAAGCTCGTACGCTTATGGAACGGGTATGGGAAAGCGGCAAGCCTTGGGAGACTTTGGTTGCCGGCGAGTTCTTTGGCTGATCTCCGGCCTAAAGAATGTATAAGTTTTTGTATACGATTACGATAGAGATGATCACGATATTCAACAATCAGCGCTGATTTACGACCTCTCGATACCACATTCAGTGGATCCCATAAACATGAGCAATGTCATTCTTCGGAGGATCTCTGGATACCCGGGTAGTTGGAATCCGAAACCGAAAACCAATCGACCAATGCTGAGGTCTTCCTGGCGGGCATAGCATCAAGAAGCCTTGCTATGATCTCATTAGTCCCAGGCTAGCGATTCTCACACTGCTCTTGAAGCTTGCGGAAGCGACATTTGCTTTGATGACTTCGACATATTTATTTCGCATTATACTTGCTATGCGATCTGCGATGACTTGGCATCTTGCCCGCTTGCTTGTCTTTGTCCTGGGCAGGACTTTAAGTAAGTTTACCCTGCGTGGATCATACTCCTGGATTTTCTTAAAGAGGCATGCTGACGCTTGATTTTTGGGCTATCAGAAGGCCTAAATGGGTTTGTTTTCCCGGCACTTGGTTTGGTGGATGAAGAAAGGCACATGGAGTCAGTCTGTGTGCCCGGAGGTCGGCGGTTCGTGCGCCACTAATGTATCTCAAGCACAACTTTTCGTAGTTTGTCCACGAGATGACATTAGGGCTTCACGAACTTGGGCTGGCTGGACCGCCTGAGTGGGATCTTTTCTGAAGGAGATAAGCGTGATAGTAAGCGTGGCATGCGTGTCACGACTTTGCTCCGAAGCCAGCATCTCGGACTCGGCCGAGGAGGATCCAATCGATGTTCTGTCAGGCTGTGGTTAGACCACAGTATGCATAAACATTGTGTAACACTCTTGTTGTGAACGCAAGGTTTGCGGTGAGCTGGGATGGTCACGTCTTCCTTGAAGAGTAGTCAAATACTCTCGAAAGCTCTGCCACTCAAATCAGCTGCATGCCGGTCTTGAGAAACGGACCTGACAAAGAGTGGCGACAGATTCTTATCTGGCATACGCCACTCAAAGCTCGAGGGTAGACGAGCACAGGGAGCTCATTTGGTCAACCAACCACTTGGCTCGGTTCTATTGATATCTGTCAAGACAAGGGGCTTTGTTGAACTTGGTTGAAGGCACTGAGTTTGAATCGTCAGAATCGTCGAAGGCAGGTTGAAGATGCCCTGAAGATGGCGGGAATGTTTGAGCTAACAAGCCAATAGCGACTGACAGCGTCAAATCAAGTCTTCGATATACAATCGTATAACCCTGGATAATCACCAAAACATGTCCTAGTGTATGAGGATCATGATGGGTGAGTGCCGGCCGGCACTTAGCAGTCCTAGTTGTCCATCTTCTCGGAGCCAGTTCTTGCTTCTACCACAGATATCGGAGTCACCACGGATAGGTGGTATGACTCGATTTGGCCATGGATGTAAATGCACCAAGACAAAGATTCGGATATATCTTTTGAGCTTGCAAAAACATTCCGCGGCCTTGAGAAAATCTCGCAGGGGTTTCTTTTTTAGCGCTATTACTAGCGTTTCATGGCGCCATACCAGCGCCACATCAAAAATAAAAACGTCGTTGACGAGGTGGTGAGACGGCAATGACACGGCAAGATACTCACTCGCAGATGGAATTGGTGGTACTTCTGTGTAAGTCCGCTCCTTGAATCTACGTATGCCATAGAACCCCAGGCCATTGGATGTTACCGAATTACGTTGGCTAATTTTTAATGATAGGCGCAACCAAGACGCAGGTTTAGCTTTCCCAGCGAACGGAGCGAGGTGGGCTGCTGCGTATGAAAAGGGCTCTGTGGAGCTACACTCAGTCAGAGGTTGGAACATTGGTTGTTGTGGCGGCACGGGGCGTCCAATCATGTTATCAACGTCCCATAGGTATATTTGTCAATGGGAGGCCCGAGTTCGTGGTTGTGGGTGGTCTATTCTTCATGAGGGGCTGCAGCGCCTTAGTAGATAGACTGTCGCGAATGAACCGCTCGGCACGCTTTCCAAACTATTCTGTCTTATGAGGTGATGTGATCTTTGCGTGGCTTCTCCTTAAGAATTCGATGTCGCGGATGCCTCGACTCTCGATGAGACACTGTCCTAGGGAGGCAGGTACATTGGTAAGGACACCTCGTCCCTCTCATGCAGAAATAAGCTTATGAGACTGCCGGATCTTTGCCAGTAACCCAAAGTGCGGAGTCGTCAGGACTACCGGTAACACCTTGAGATTTTCCTGCTAAACGAACGACTTGCCGCATAGCTGATAAAGTACCTCACTATATAACCCGCAGTAGAGAATAAGATGAATAGGGACTTTCGGACATGTGCTAAAACGTTTTCTAGGCGGACCTTCGACATCTTCTAATTCGACATCTTCTGAAAGACTCGGAATTCGAGCAGGGATCGTAAGTCTGTCAAACGCAATAGCCCTCTGGAAAGAGAGGCTGGGTGTATCCCTAGTAATTGGCGGAACGGGAAAGGGGCTTCGCTAGTGAGGCTGGAAACGCGTCGAGTTTGATCAGTAATTCAATACAACTCTAAATTCCGAAAACAACAATCCCAACTTCTTCATCCATATATCTACCTTCATACAGTACAACCACTTTAGAGAATTCTTATTGCACTTGAAGCACCACGTGACCTCTCTGTTCCGGGACTGAATTTCCCCGAGCCTCGGTTCGGCACCCCATTCTTCGAACTTCTCCAATTGCGGCCTTCTGTGGAGAACCTGGAACCGTTACCCGCCCTGTATATAGGACCGCTCTCCCCGACCGACACAATGAGCACTACTGTCAACGTCGTCTTCGGGATTATCGTTTCCTCTATCGTAGCATACATATTACCTTTCTACGTTGCCTGGGTCCCTGACTTTGATATTTGGGTGTTCCTACTTCTCGTTGGTATCAACCTTACACAATGCCTACCGAATCAGAATACCCCCAGCTAAATATCCCAAATGTGGATCTGTGGACGTTTTTGTTTGAGAGGAAGGACAAGGAGTTTCCGGACGACAAGTGTGGGTATCGATTGTATGTAATGGAGGTACGGAGTGCTGATGGGAATACAGTGATTTACATCAACCCCGACACGAATCGATCATACACGTATGGCCAAGTCCGTAGCACGGCGCTCGATTTCGGAAAGGGATTGAGGGCTGTTTGGGAGTGGAAGAAGGGCGACGTACTGGCGCTGTATTCCCCGAACTGTATCGATACACCGGCGTTGACATGGGGCACACATTGGGCTGGCGGGATTCTGTCACCTGCGAACCCGGGATATACTGCTGAGGAATTGGCATTCCAACTGAAAGACTCAGGTGCTAAAGCGTTGGCGACACAAAAGTCTTTATTGAAGACTGCATCGGAGGCCTGCAAAATGGTTGGCATCGAGGAAGATAGGATCATCTTGATTGGTGATGAAAAGGACGAGACCGCGAGGTTCAAGCACTTTACGAATGTGAGGAACATTTCGGGAACTTCGAGGTTCAGGAAAGCGAAGATTGATCCAAAGAAAGATCTTGCGTTCTTGGTCTATAGTTCGGGAACAACAGGGCATCCAAAGGGAGTGATGCTGTCGCATTCGAATATTGTGGCGAATACAATGATGATTAAGGTTGGCGAGGGTGGGAATTTGAGTTGGAAGGGAGGTAAAGATGGTCAGGGAGACAAGATCATGGCTTTCCTGCCATTCTTCCATATCTACGTAAGTACTAAATATCTACCCCGCCCTTGGACAACTGCTGATGCAGGGTATAGGGTCTTACTTGCTTGATCCACCAGTCCATCTACTCCGGTTTCACACTGATCGTCATGCCAAAATTCGACCTCGAAAAGTTTTGTTCGCACATTCAAAAATTTCATATCACCTTCGCCTATGTTGTCCCACCTATTGTCCTCCTTCTAGGAAAGTCCCCTGTCGTTTCGAAGTACGACCTCAGCTCTATACGCATGATGAATTCCGGCGCGGCCCCTCTTACCCGCGACCTTGTGGAAGCTGTCTACGAACGACTAAAGATACCGATCAAGCAGGGCTACGGATTGTCTGAAACCAGCCCTACAACGCACACACAACCGTGGGACACATGGCGAACACACATCGGGTCTGTCGGCCGTCTACTTCCCAATCAATCCGCAAAATACATGTCGCCAGAAGAGAAAGAGGTCCCAGCAGGAGAAACTGGAGAATTATGGCTCAAAGGTCCGAACGTCTTCCTTGGATATCTCAACAACGAAGAAGGTACGAAGAATGCCTTGACAGAAGACGGATATTTCAAGACCGGAGATGTTGGTCACCAAGACAAAGATGGCAATTTCTTCATCACCGATCGGGTCAAGGAACTTATCAAATACAAAGGCTTTCAAGTTCCTCCCGCCGAGCTCGAGGGTATCCTAATTGCGCATCCGGACATCGATGATGTAGCGGTCATCGGTATTCAGGATCATGAACAAGCTACTGAGGTTCCGAGAGCGTATGTGGTACCGAAGAAAGGAGTTGAGGGTGGAAAGGCAACTGAAAAGAGGATCGTGGATTGGTTGGCCAAGAAGGTTGCCAATCATAAGAAGTTGAGGGGTGGAGTGAGATTTGTAGACGAGATACCAAAGAGCGCTAGTGGCAAGATTCTGAGGAGGGTGTTGAAGGAACAGGCGAAGAAAGAAGAGAAGAAGGGCGAGAAAGCTAAGCTTTAGATTTAGATGGATATTTCTTTGCATCTGTAAGTATATGGACAAAATGGAGGATTGGCTTTCAAGATGACGGAGCGATATGAATGATCATATATGTAAATATCTAGTACAATTACGAAAATAGATTTTAAATGCGCAGCTCATTTTGTCTTCCACACTTTGTAATGTTGATGCGAGTGCATCACGACCCAAGCATATTTCTTTTCAAGAGCACTTTAATTACTTAGCTACGTGTTTCTTGTGCTTTACTCCTCACTGCACTCATTTCTTCGTAGCTGTACCTGCTTTGCTTGAGAGCGAGGGAGCTGAAAGATCCTGGTTTAACGCAGTAAGCGGACTGGTCCCTGCGCATGATCTACATAACATGCATACACGACGAAGACATGAGTGTCCAGGGGTACCTGCCACCAAATATGTTTCATTCATTTCGGTATTCTTGAGTCGTCATGTTGGCAGACGAGCTGTGCAGGAGTCTGTGCCCTTCACTTTTTGAGACGTGATTTGGTCCTTCACGGCGCTCGTTGCAAATTGGGAGAAGAAGTTGCATCGATGATTGGGCTGTCATTGCGCAGCGATGTATCGTGCTGCTCTCAGCTCGAGGCATGGGATCAAAGCTGTGAGCTTGAGAGTTGATCCTTATTCCTAGCTGTCGAGTATATATCGCTCTATCGCTGGCCGTTTCAATCTCATCCAACTTCTTGTATAATTCGCTTCGAACACGGGATTCCCATCAAACTATCAAATCTCCCCTAAAATGTCAGCTATCAAGAAATTTTTTCGCCGCAAGAAGAACGTTCCTCTCGCTTGCTCCATGAGCATCGAGAATGAACCAGGACACGTCCACACCAGCGCCTGCTTCATCGATATCCAGCCCTTGAGTATCGTCGAGCTATTCCAATCTCAAGGATGCGCTGCGTGTCCACCTGCAATTCCTGGGATCCAGTCTGCTGCTATGGGACCCAATCTTCTCTTATTGACATACAACGTCACTTATTTCGATCAGACAGGTTGGACTGATACCTTTGGATCCCGCGTCTGGGACAATCGTCAAAAGGCGTACGTAAAGAAGTGGGGGAGGAATAATGTCTTTACCCCTCAGGTAAATTTTGCCTCTGACAAGAAACGTATTAGCTATAATAATTCATTACATAGGTGATCGTCGATGGTCTCGCCGATGGCACGGGAGCCAACAACGAAGTCCCCTCCATCATCTCCTCTGCTCGCCAGCTCCGCTCCTCCATGCCCTGGCACATCATCATCGACACCAACGAGACAGACCTCAAAATTGATTCCGACCGTCCTCTCCCTTCCGATGATCCTTTCTCCGCTCATCCTTCAGATAATGAAGTCTTTGATGTCAGTCTCATCTTCTTCGACCCCACGCAGCAGACGGTGAAGGTTGGCAAAGGCCCGAATAAGGGGAAGAAGATCATGCATGGGAATATAGTGAAAGGGATCCATAAGTTAGGGGAGTGGAGAGGTGGGAATTTGATGTTCGCATTGCCGGGGTTGGAGCAGATGGGGAGTATGGGGTACGGTGGGTTAGAGGTTGTATCTGTTGTACAGGGGAAGGATGGAGGTGGGATTGTGGCCGCGCAGAGGGTGTGAATGAGGCAGATAACAGCATATGGAATCTGAACGAGAAGAGATCGGGAGGTCTTGTGGTGTTGAGGATAATTGCAAGTGCTAGTTTAGAAGGCACTATTCTAAATGATATTTATTTGGTAGTGAAGGCAACACGTCTATTGTTACACGCCTTTATATTTAGCCACATGATTGCCATTGTTACTTCGGGATTTCCTGTGTCGTACTTGCTATCTGCTCACTCAAAGCGCTATCGCGGAAATGGAGGACTTGTGTCACGATGCGGTGACGGAATTTCATGGTTATTGTTTCAAATACTTTAGGACAGAGATTATGGTAGTTTAATGGAACATCTAGTTGTAAGGATATCGGCTTTAATGTCCATACTTGAACAGTTCATTGTTTGATCACTGATTCTACGAACCTCATATGTTTATTCAAAGTCTCGGTGGCAAAGTACAAATTCACAAAGCGCTCTTTTTCCTCGTCGTGTTTATATTTGCGAAAGATATATAACAAAGAGCATGATTTATCTCAACTGCACCTTGCAATGTATATAAACCATAGTTCCAAACTTCTAGTTGCAGGCCACGTATTCTGATGATCTGATCAAATCTCGTGAGTTTATTAATCTCGTAGCCGTCTCCTCTCTCTCTCAGAGACCAAATGGGATCAATCTTAATTTCCATATTATTTATGCTAAGTGCTCTAATATTGCAATTATACAAATCCACATCTTCCTCGTTCTGCTTCTCAGCCCAAGCGCCCTCGTCTCCGATTTCTGCTACCACATCCAGCTAGCAAGCAAAGGTTAAGCCGTCACGCTTCATATAAACCGTCTCCTTTAGTGTTGTATCTGTATTTCAAACCCTCAAAGCCTTGAAGTCACTGACCGAGTTCAAGCCGCATATTATTTCTTCCAGGTATGAGAGCAAAAATCCTCGCAGATACCAATCCGAAACCGAAGCAGTATCCCTTCCAGTACGCATCGACGAAAAGTGCAGCCCACTGACCCATGTAGGCCAAACTGCAGCTACTTGTGCTCGGCACAGGCCACGAGCCAATCGGAGCATTAGACTTGACCCACTTCTACACTCACATCGAAAGTTGGTCGACGTGTACTGGAAGGGATACTTCGGAGCAGAATTAAAACGTGAAAAACACTGCACGGAACTATTTTTATGCAGTGAATCGGAAGAAGCCGCCGTGGAAAAATCTTTGCAACATTTTATGAGTCTGAAATATATGGAAATTTGTGGCGTAGCTTAGTCCGTGGTGGACATGTCACATGCGGATATCGATTGCGGTAAACAGATCAGAAATAAGGGATGGGAGTCAAGTATCAGAGGGTTGGAAGCGAAGTTATATAGCTTTACATAACAAAACACTTTGTTTGAAAGCATTTGTGTTTCTGAAAACTCTATCAGCGTAAAAGAACGATACGCGACGTTTTCGCTTAGAAAAGGAGCGGAAAGGGGGAGGGGTACAAGACCGGCTGGTCAAATTACACGTGACGCGGCCGACGCGGCCCGAGTTCATTTTCGAGATGTGCTTCATCAACGTCGACTCTCTTCTCTTCTTCTCTCTGCACGGCATTGCCGCCTGGATTCATCATGGCAAGCTTTCGAACCCCGGCATTGCGCCATGTTATATCTGGGGCACCTCCTTACCTCCGTACTACACAACGAAGATGGGCACAAGTGCACGATGTGAGGTTTTTGGCCACCCAACAGTCGGACAGAATTCTGGCAAAGTACAAGGAGAAGCTGGACAGGAAAGCAAAAGAGTAAGTAGGGATATTTTGCGCGATGACGAGAGTTTATAACTAATCTGCTACCACAGAGAGGGTCTCCGAGACATTAATGAGCTGAAAGAGGTCTACAAGGACAAAATTCAAGACCTCAAGAAGAAGGCCTCTATCCAAATACCGATAGGTACTCCACCTGCCACTGAGGGACAATCACCTGTTCCATCATCGCCGTTTCCGCCTCCACCTCCTCCACCACGGATACAAAGCGAGAAAGTACCATCTTCGACACAGGGTGTCAAGACCCTTTCGTCTTACCTCGATCTCGAAAAGACCCGCGCCCTACCACAAAAAGAGCTGGAAGCTATCTGGCGCCTACGGCATGTTAACGACGCTCAGTCTCTCTGTGCTGTGATACCTATCGATGTATACAAGACAATAGAAGCTACAGCAAAGAAACATCCTCATTTCATTCTTCCGTTACCGAAGGAGGGGCAAGGTGCCGAAATACACTTTCTGCAATGGACTTTCCCTGCGGAGAATACAGTGACGGTACTGTTCACCCATCTAGCGGAGTACAAGTTGAGAGGCGAGTTCAGTCAACCACATACAACGATCACGCATCATTTAGAGCTTGCAGAGGATAAGGGTTTGGTATTGCTCCAAGGACAGGTCGTGGAGGGGAGAGGTGTGAGCGTAGAGGAGGCAAAGTGGTTAGTAATGTGTTTACAGAAGTTCTATGGAGTGGGCGGAGAGAAGAATGAGAGAAGACGGCTGTTGGAATTATTTGGGAAGGGAGATCCGGCGTTCAAGGTTGAGGATTTGGTGGAGGAGGCAGAGAAAGCTGTATAAATAAGCCACGACATGGAGGCAGGTTCCGATTAGATGTATATAAATGGTAAGATATTGGCATATCCGGCGTTTGGCGTGCAAGGATATGGATGAATCGTCTGTCAGAAGACAGTCTATCACTGGCTGCAGATACAATGATCTCCATTCTCCGAGACCATATCCTCCTGAACTGACTCTGAATTTTGGTCCTTGAGAAAGCTGCTTTGAACTAAATCTGCAAGTGCAGGCCCTGAAACTGCCTTAAGATCAAGTTCTATCTTCTATCTTTGTTCCTTCGATTTATTCTCGTAGAAATCAAATTCGCACAGTTCAAGTACCTTTGCCTTTCGAGTCCGTTATACTCCTTCCGATAGCAGCCTGTGCCCAAAAGCGGCGCGCTTTTCATTCTGGACAAACATTTGAATCCCTTCTCTTCTTCTCTTGTCCGCGATTAAGTATTACGCATAGAAGAATGCTCTTCTTCCAATTGCCAAACCTTTAGATTCAATTCCATGACCGAGAATGTTCTAGGTAATTTTACATAAATCTTTGAGCCGTCCATTCTCCAAAGTCCCAGAGCAATACCAACGTTTAACCTATCCCAGAACATCCAGTCACACACATACATTCACCAGGCAGTCCACACACAGCTTTATCTCGCTTCTGAGCATCGAAAATGAGTGCCATATCATGAATCTTCCCCACAGCCATTGTCCCGCTTATCATTGTCGTCACTCTCGTGTCGTAGTTTGTAGGTATTGGTTCACAACCATAAAATATTGAAACCCATCTGGGGTCATCCTCAGCGAAGACAACTTCAGCAATCCGACAACGCGATAAGTCATGTCTTCTCCATTCTTTTCTCCACCCCGGTGCGCAAGCATTCCTCCACCAGTGCACCCTTCGTTGAAGCGTCAACATAGTCTGACTCCCGACATCTCACCCTCGAAGAGACGTCGCAACTCAAAAGGCGATATTCAGCGAAAGATGGCAAATGACGCGACTCATGTGTTCGAGTATCCATCTTCAGGCTGGACAGCTTTATCAGTAGTACCACGCCTCCGCGAGAGCGAACAAAGACAACTTGAGGAAGAAGACTCTGGGAAGGAAATTGAAAACAACCAATCCGATACCTGTTCAAGCATCAAGATCACACCTCCCACGCATCTTTCACCCGATTCCAGTCCTGAGATTCCCGATTCTTCTGCTACGATATCTCCTCTTGTGTCTCCCATCTGCGGCAAGGCACCTCTCCCTACCTCTTCCCCTAGCGTACGCCTTATGGGTGCAAAACAACCAAAACGTTCTACCTCAAGTCCAAAGCGGAAGAATCGATGGAACATTGACGGGCTCGACGTACACACCGTGATGAAGAAAGGAGAAAAATCCACACTCATGCCAGTTCAGGAAAAGAAAATCCTTCTGTGGATGAAGATCAACGGGGCGAGACGCATCACGGGCCACACAGAGTCGTTCAACAAGCTACTCGCCGACATGAAGTTCACGGGTCAAGGACACAGCAAGGAAGTTGAGGCAACCCTACGTTATAAAGTCAGTAGCAGACTCGCCACTGTCTATTCTGCTCTAAAGAAGAAAGGCATTGTTACGGACGTGGGGGTCAATACACCAAATTGTAAAGAGAATTTGAAGATCAAATTTGCAGATTATACAGACACTTGGCTGCGACCTGAATGGGATGGAAGTCTAGAAATGCCAAATTCGTGGCTGGCGGAGACTGTGGAAGTTGATCATGAAATTGATGAATGCCCAGATGATGCATCGGAAATCCTCATCGTTGTGGAGCCTCCTACGCCACAGGAACCACAGAGGCCACAGAAGAAGGCCACCCAAGTCTACGAGACCCCCGCTGTGGATGTTTTGGCCAATATACAAGAATTTTGGACGGGGAAAATTAAGAGTGCGATGGCCGAGGCTGAACCGCAACTCGAGAAGGCCTGGAATAAGAGTACAATTGCTGAGGCAGAATGGAACTTCGCTGCAGTTCAGGCACAGCATCTTGAGGTGGACATGTCGAAGAAGATTATTTTGGAGGATGCTCTTGATCAGCTTCTGAGCGACAGCGAAGTTGAAGAGGACTCCGACGAAGGCGCTGGAGTTTACGGTAAAGTCATCTTTGCTCAGCCTCTCGCAACTGTTTGGAGAGGTGTTAGAGATAAGCTGGAACCTTATTATGCTACGGTTGATCCCTGCAACAAAGAAACGAGCTCCGAGTCCGAAATCGAGAAGTTCGTCAGATTAGCCGCTACTCAAATCCAGCCACGAAAGAGTCGCGAAAGCATTGAAAGTCTACACTCGCGAACAAAAGCAAATTCGATCGAGCTTGGTGATCAAGACTCATACTCCGAGCATGATACTGACGAGAAGACCTACGTCGACGAGGGGCTCATTGCTGATATGGCAGATTACACTGATGAGGAGAATAATGCAGATGAAGAGGACAATACAGTTGAAGAGGATACCGCAGAGTTGCACGAACTTGAGTTGGATGATGTAGAAATGAACGACGCAGAAGTGGAAATGGCAGAGCTCCCAATTGATCTGACTGGTACCACGTTCACATTCCCTTCGGCCAATCTCGAGCTTCCAATATCTTTCCGCGAAGCTATTGCTGCTCAAAAAATAGCTCTCCAAGAGGCCGGATCACAACCATCAATCTACGCTGGCAAGCCCTACGAGATAATCCCTCTCACATGTGCTACATATCCTGAGTGGGTCTCTCAACTCCATTCTCTTCTGGTTGATTCAGATGCTTGGGGTGTTATTACTGGCGAACTTCAACCACCTTTCGGATATTCTCTGGCTGAGGGAGAGGCATTCGAGAGAGAATGGGCTCAGTATGAGAGAGAGGCAGAGGAATGGGGAAAGAAGAGAGACGTGTGCTTAGATTGGATGTTGCTGACCATGGGAGATGAACTCAGAAACGCTGTTACTGCAAAGGGTATTCGGGATCCAGCGGAGCTGTGGGTATTGTTGAGAGATGAATTTGAGGTTCAGGGATTAGTGTCTGGATAACTCGTTCCTTGCGTTGTTAGAGTACTTGACGTGTTGGATTTCTGTGTCTTGAGCGAATCATTGGCGTGAAAGAAGGGATTGGTGATGACGATGTAACGGGCAGAGCGTTATGTTGTTTGAGGTAACAGCAAATGAACGGAAATTGTAAAAAATATTGTTTGGTGATTATGATATGTTTCTTCGAATTTCAACGCGAAGTTTACTACTCTAAGTCCCTGTTGCCAAATACTTCTGCAAACTAAATCCCCCACGAAGACTGTGAAGTTCTGGGATCACACAACAAAGTTCTGTCGTTACCCTTACCACTGATATGTGTGTGGAAGAAGCAAGCATTGTATGATATAGACCCGACATTCCAACCTCCACCCGTTGCCACCAATCGAGGTGCCCATGGATCACGGCCCTGATAGATATGAGAGCCATATTTATGATGGATGTTGAGCATATCGAAGACAAAATCTTTACCTAACTTATCCGCCAAGACGGAATAAGCTTTAATTTCTTGAGTTGTCATACCTGAGTGCAATTTGAATGCTAAAGAAGCAATACAATATTGTCTCAGTTTTCCCGTATCGGCAGTGTTCTGGTAGATGTACTCAACATCATCAATGTCCGGCAATATTGTGCACTGCATGTGATGAAAACGAATCTCATCCATCAGATTGTTCTCGAGGTCATGCATGCAATATTTGTGAGCGAGAACAAACGAGGGATACCAGACTTTCTTTGAGAACTGGCGGCAGGCTTGTTGAGCTTCGCTGAAGTCTTTGGAGATAGGAAGTTCTCTGTTGGGGAATGGCGTGCTTATGTTTTGATAAATCGATGAGATAAGACACTCAAATGCTATGGGATCGTCTTCACTGAGCACCATCTTGCCGTTCGAAGCTTCTTTAAAGTCCTCATTGAAGATTTTGGAGAAGAACTCGCATCTGATTTGTGGTCAGTTCAATGCTTTGTGAGATGAGGGAAGGATCTCGAACCTGTCACTCAAAAGTTTCTTGTGCACGGTAAAAGGCTTCTGTTCAGGTCCGACGAGGATGACGACAATCTCGTTACCGAGTGTCCTGTGAACTATTAAAACCTGAATATAATCGTCGTGTATCCGACATGTCCAAAGCTTCCTTACCGAGAACTGATTATAGACATATCTCGAGATACGATGGTTCTTGCTTTACACTCTTTTGGGAAATCCAGTTCTTGGCTGTGAAGTTCGAGGACTTTTCGTGGTAAAGAGTTCCAATTTCAATTGTTTATCGAAGCGGACTCAAGTGTGCGGTCAAACTAAGAACCTAGGAGACGGTATGCATTTCACATGAAATAAAGCTAAGCGCTCTAGATATGCTTCAAATGATTTATGAAGTAAAATATTCATCAAAATGGAGAGATCAGTCTCTATTTTGACTTCAAATTTGTTGGAATCTCTGAAACTGCTCATGCCCTTTGATGAGAAATATTTTTGAATTGAAGCTCACGTTTCAAAGGGACATTCTAATGTGCCTCTTAATGTCCTGCGTTGCTTCTATATCTTCGAGAATGAAGATTAAGCTTGCAAACAGCCCCACTTCTGTAGTTCAGAGACCAAGGCAACCTCCACAGCCATAGAACATACAAATTCAGTAAACAAACTGCAATGAATTCCGCTTCAAAGGACCAAGCATCTCCTCTAATTTACATTAGCATTAGCTCTACACCACTATCAGTATTTCTATAAGAATATGTACAATTGGCTGTTATTCTCCGTCGCTTGCCAAATGACAAACTTCCTTCTCGGCATGGGTGTGGAAGAAGCACTTGCCGAAGTGCTTCTGGTCATCACGGATTCGTGGGTCAAGTTCCCTATCTCCGTGGCATAGCGAGACATACTTCATGGAAAGTGAAGCGTATTGGATAGAAAGGTTGGGGAACTTTTCCAAGAGATCAAGTCGTGTGCAGAGTGAGAAATTCCAATCGTAATCGCCCATCAACGAACTTCGCACCCAGATCAAAACAACAAATAGACGGAGCATGCTCTTTGCGTGCGTCGAACCGTAGATTCTTTCAATATGGTGTTCGCATGGAATATTTCCGTATTTGAGGCATATATCTTGCAAGTAGTCCATGGTCTTATTTGCCAATTCGTTGAAGCAGATTTTCTCTGCAAGAAAGAAAAGCCGATAGAGCCGCGGAACGAACAATATGGCCGCCAGTAAATCGGGGAAATACATTTTGTTTCGGAAAGCTGGGAGGCGATTTTGATAGATGTAGTTGACCAAGTCCGTAATCGTCTCGGGATCATCTTCGGGCAGGTACATCTCGTTGGTGGCTCCCTCTTGGAATAAATTATTGAAGGCGGCGTTGAAGTAGTCAGATCTGTCACACAAGAGCTTCTTGTGGATCGTGAATGCCTTTCTCTTTGGACCGACATAGAGGGTAACAATCTCGGTGCCCATTGCTCTATGTTTGAGTTAGACCGTGCTTCTCCATGCAAGGAGATGGTGAAGAGGAGCGGTGACTGCGCGGGGCATGCTTACTCTGCGGTGAGCTCGAAAGACTTTGAAGACACCATTGTACTGAAATCCATTGATGTGCAATGATGAAGTGCGTTTCGGTCTCGAAATCTGTGAGTATTTGTTTTGATCAGAAGCTCCGGGAGCTGTGGTGGAATTCCTTAAGCGAGCGCAAGTGTCTTCCAGACGTAAGGGCTAGAAGGTGAATGCCTGCTGACGGTTGTGACAGCGGGTCTAGTTGGGGCCGTGAACAGACTTTCTCCGGTGTTATATTCTCCCTACTTATTAATTCTCATAATCGCGTTTCTTTGAGGAAGCGATGCACGCCATTGGTCTAGAACATACATAGCTTCTTCGATCTTATCATGCAAACTTGTATTCCCGCTAGGTTCAGAACCCCCCACCCCTAGCATTTTCTCATACATATTTTCCGAGTCTCGAGACACATCACAAGCATACTGACTTCTCAACTTCCCACCCTACTGATATTGCGTACTTCCCATAGAAGCAGGCCGTAATATTAACGGCAATGCGGACCGAGCCAACTTTGAGCCAACTTGAACACCAAAATATTGATCAGTTTTAACTTTGAGCACATTCATTTCTAGTATTCTACCAAGTTGCAACTAAAACGGGAGTGGAAGAGCATAGGAAGAACAAATGCCAATACCAGATATTACCTGCAACAGGGGGTCTGGAGTATTCCTGAAATCTATGTTGATTGTCCCCTCTACAAGTTCCTTTCAGAGGAAAAGGGCGGGCTCTCGCACGTAGCGTGGAGAACTAGAAGATTACTATATATGCAGTCAATTACTCGCAACTCTCTCAGTTTAAACAAGAATTAATCGAACACCGCTAAATAAGCTTGATGGTCTTCATCTCGGCCTTTTGAGCCCCTAAAATTTTCAAGTTCAAGTCAGTGATTGAATCAATAAGAAAGTATTTACACCAAAGCTTTTGGAGTACTGCCTGAAACTGTCATTTTAGGTGATTTTTAGACCATAGATATGAGTCTGTTCAACTGCATATCAAGAATACTGTGTCTCTGAAAAAGGAGGAAAATAAACTAAACAGGGAAGGGGGGAAGGGGAAAAGGAACTTACACATCTGCCAGTTCTGCACCTGTGGTCCACCAAGGTACCCAACCCTCTGATATGCACCCTGCTGGCTCCAGTCCTGCTTGAGCAGGAGAAAGTGTACTTGGTCATAATAGCCCTGCGAGCGGTGCATCACCATTAATACAAATAGTTCGTCGTGCATGTTGATCTCAAACCCGAGTTTCCGAAGCCCGTCCCAATGCATCTTGCCATCTTTATCCTTCCCATCTCCACCCTTCACATCCAAGCATACATCCCCCTTGACCTGTAAATCAGCGGGGTTCCATTCCCCACTATCAATGCTCACATGCACCATCTGCCCAAATGGATGCCCTGCATCTATCTCTCTCGCAAACGTACGCACCGCCACTGGCGCGACTAAGCCGCGGAGCACGACATAGCCTCCTTTGATCTTTCCGAATGGGGTCGGCCCTGACAACTCAACCTCTACCTGCAATACCTCAACGCTGATGTTGTAATGGTCTAGCGCCGGGCGAGTAAGTGGAAGGAAATATCGGATCGGCCCCGTGACGGATGCCCATGACCATGACGGCGCATTGTATGTCGCATGCCGTAGGCTGACCTGCTTGACGAAGTTTTCGCATCCAGGAACATACCACAGGAGGTGGGCTGCAAAGTCCTCCTTCCACAGTCTAGCGGCATAGCCTTGCACTGCGTTGGGCTTCATCAGCTCGGTGACGCCTCCAATGGCTGGAAGGCGGTCGCTTGCCACGGTTAGGTTACGAAAAGTGTAGTCGATGACGACGTCGCGCCAGTCGAACCGCCCCGACATCGTGGGCTTGGTTATGGCAGTGGATTTTGTCTCCGTCTGGCTCTCTTGGTGAAGGTTCCTGATAATACGGGCCTTGTAACCGCCCTGCGTTGGCGTCGACTCCAGCTTGCATTCGCACCGGTAGTGTTCCAGGCACTCCCATGCCATTTCGGATGCCGTGAAGTGGACGATACGGGAGGACAACAGGCGTTCTTGGAAAGTCCAACCACGTGTCTGTAGTCGACTCGGAGTGTACCTCTTTGAGTCTCTGCGGACGTTATGGCTTACCTCGCCTTGGAATTCATTGCGGTAGCCGCTGAGTCGAGCATAAGCATAGCTGCTATCGTCCACGCCTCCATCATTATTATTTCCCGGGCATTTGATCTTGAGGGCTTGCTTTCCAGGAGATGATGAGAAGCAGCCGCCTTGGCTGTCTTCGGCGCGATCAGCGGCGATGGTCACCTTGGCGTTGGCATAGACGGACTTCATCTTCGCAGCCTCCTTTTCCCAATCTTCTCTGTCATCTTGGATAATGCAGAGGGAATCAACCCAAAGATACTGAATCCCAAGAGTGCGGGTGACTGTCACTGCATCCTGGATGGTTTTCGGAAGATCGTCGTACTTGACCCCGGACTCGCTCTGCTTAAGAGTCAAGGTTGTGGTTATGAAGGGAGATGCGCCTCCCCAGCAGTAGCTCAAGGCTACATAAGCCCCTTTATCTACCTCATTGGTGGTGACAAGTCGTGGATCTGTGTCAACAGAGTCTACGTCAATGACTCTTGTTGGTAGGACATTGCTTTCTGGGGAGCACGTCGCATGTTGCGAAATACATTCCTCCAGCCAAGTCTTAGCCAGGCCCATGGACTCGCTTGGTATATAATGAGTAAGGTCTCGAGCAGCTCGAATCACAGGCCAGCGAGTCGGCGAGCCTGTAGACAACGTCAGCCGCTTTGTATAAGTTTAAAAGAAGAGGAGTATAAATATGACAACAAATGGAAAGCTTCAAAAAACCGTATATTGATTGTAGCTAGCTTCGGCGGACTAGAAGCATCGATCTGACTTCAAAAAAAGACATAAAATATTTCACGTACCAATGGCCGAGAAGATTTCTAGTCGCGTTCCATCGCGCCTATAATCAGAAGGGTGACCCACCGTTCCAACCAGCAGCTTTTCGGAATCAGCCCTAATGGTAATAGTGTCGGACGAATCAAGAGGCTCTACAAAATGCTGCATAGCCTGCCGCAGAACGGCACAAGAAGCACAATCAGCAGCGGCTCGGTTACAAGCTGCCTCGACTGTGGTCTTGTGTCCAGGGTATGATGCGTCCCAATCCACAGGCAGGTCGGGAGCGATAGATCCTAATCCCGTGACGGCTTTCGACTTCGCGTTTCTGATGTTTGAAAAGTCCGTTAGAAACAGCGAGAGAGACGCTGGTCCTTAGAGACGATCAAAGTTCAGATCCAAGCATGCGGGACACCATGGACCGTTGGGTTCCTCCGCGGCTACCTTCCCTGACGACCTGCTACTGCTAGAAAGCATCGAGCTCATATCTTTGTATAAAAGAACAAAAAAACAGGAGTTTAACCTGATTATGAGGCTTCGGGGATTTTATGCTAAAAGCCAGGTTGTAGATATGACTGGCATATATGTTCTCGAAAGGAGACCAGGAGAGAGTCGATTGCAGGTGCGGCTGAGACTTGGCGTGCGAAGCCACTCCCAAAACGGACAAATCTGTAATGGTCAATATTGAAAATGCGACATGAGACTTTATATTGGCTTGACTTGGAACAAATTTGCTATCCTGCCCGACGATTCTTACTTTAGGCCAAGTGGATACATATGAAGTATTGGAAGGGTGAGGGAATGCATCCATCCATATGGAAAAAAAGATGGGTGTTTTGGCATATAATTTGATTGCGATCACGGAAGCAAGAAGGATTACAAACCGAGACAGATACTCAATTGCCTTACATATGGGCAATTAAGATACAACTGTTCTCTCTGAAGGACTACGACTCTATGAGCTATCTTCATGAAGGAAATAATGTAGTCGTAACGAGCCAATGAACTCCATGATTCCTTCCTCCAAGATGACTACCTATCACGAAGAATCCTGGTTGTTATCCTTAATCCTAATATCGCGCCAGAGATAACAGCCAGGATCAAAGTAGTCCTTCACATCATCATTCGTGATATCGGCAGGATATTCGCTCATGATGATACCTTCATGAATGATTCCTACATGGACATGGAAGTGGCACGGCCAGAAACCCTTGACACCTGGGAGTCGACCCTCATTGCCCTCACTACCCTCACACTCAACACACCCTTCCTCACCTTCACAATGTCTGATACGAGGATCACTACCAACAGAGTAGGTAGCGAAAGCTGCAAGAAAACCCTTCAAGATTTCTTGGTCGGCAGCCAGGAAGCGTGCAAAGTTATTGGTTTGACTAGCATCAAATTCTTCGCGAAGTTGATACATCATACTCGCAGCAGCAAAGACCCGAAGCTTCTGTAAAAATTGGGATGTCAGCAATTGTATGAGAAAAGCTGGCACATTATTCTGTGAAGCTGGGGTTAGGTAAGGTAACTTACAGAATTAGGACCTGTGTTCTTGTAGACAGCAGTGACGAGAGCTGCCTCTGGGAATTTCTTCATGTGATTGAATCCATCCTGGATGGCATCCATGATTTTGTTCCTGACCTTGAAGGCAACGTGATACTTTTCGGCGAAGGCATATAGCTGGATAAGATGTCTTAAGCGAATGCATTGGGTGGCAGGATTGGTGGATGACGAGACGCGAGGAACACATCGCGTGTAGAGGCATTCTGCGAAGAGCTTCAAGACCGCTGGATCGACATCAGGAAGAGCCAATTTCTGTTCGGTTTCAGAGGTAACGGCGACCATATTGGCGATACTGGGTGCGGAAGTGCACAGCAAGCCCTTGTGGATAGTGACCTGGTTGTTGCCTCCGGTGACAACGACTATTTCAGAACCCATCACGCTAGATCGCAGCAAGTCAGCATGTTGGTGAGTAATATGCATAAGTCTGATGAGAAACGTACTCAGTGACAAGATCCTCATCATATTCATTCTTTGGAATCAAGGACTAGACTGCATTAGGCGTGCTCTTCTGGCCATATGGAAGCTTTGACGCGACTTACAGTCATAATTTTCAATTGCTGGACGCTGGGAGGGATGCTCTGCTCGTGAAATTGTTTGTGCTCAGTGGGAATGTTTTCGAGATAAATTTGAAGGTAAGTTATGGGAGGTAACTCGAAGATCGAAATGTTATGACTTTTCCTAATCTGGCAAGGTAAGCGAATTTCGATATCCACGTGCTAGAATATGATAAGAATATATTCACTCTCAGGAATTGATGGAAGGGGATGTACTAACTGGGAAAACAATTACTATTTTCATAGGCCGTTATCTGACCAAAAACGGTACGAACGTTCAATTCGGCTGTCAGTCTTCCAAGACGATGAAGAATATCCTTTCCTTGGCAGGAATTTATTATTGCCAATTTGAATACCAAGGGCTCTAAGGCGTTGCAAACTTCTTGGGGCAGATTGAAGTATTAGAAATCTGCAAGTAGCGCTTCTGATACAAAACAATGCCCGATGGCTGCAATGCCGGCTATCGAAAGTATATTCAGCATTGCCAAGGGCTCCATAGAGCGGGTGGATACCAAGATGAGCGCTCCAATCGAAAGATCTCTAACTCTATCCAGAATCCTGAAGTCAAGTAGTCGATGAGCCGTTATCTAACTAGAGTCGTCTGTACTGGCGGGAGTCTTTCCAGTATTGTCGAGGTGGAGGCTAACGATGGACGAGTTGTTCGAATGACTGGCTAACCTTGGGGCCTACTGAGACGCTGTGTCGTATGAATAGACTGAACAGTACTTATTTTCGTAAAAATACTCTTTCTAGTTCCCTCTTTCCCGCCCTCGATACCATTTTCGGGTTAAAGTCGAGAAGCGTAGGATAGCTCATCCTTCGTCAATAACCAGACGCAACGGACAGAACCAAGCCGAGATTGCTTTTGTAAGTGCGTTACAATATGCAGCTCTCGAGATCTCAGTCTACATCAGGATTATACCACATCCACGTCCAATGAACATCTTCAAGAACCGCGCGAACATCGGAAACGGTAAAAACTTTGCTCAATTCTTGCAGAACTAGGCTGACCCATAGGAAGCAGCCGTTAGATTTCTCGACTATTGTAGCGATAAGATCCTGCCGAGCTTGGTCATCTGAAAAGGAAAGGTGATCAATGTGTGCTTCAAGGTATAGCCTCATATCAGACTTTGTGTCGTCTACTAGGATCTCATTGGATACAACGTTTGCTGTAAGAGAGTCAGGAAGCCCGTACGATTTGATCCTACTTCTAGATGTCAAAAAGATGCGTATATTCCCTTCGTTCGAAATTTGAGAGATCAGTTGAACCAGCTCCTCATCCGACTTGCATTCGTCCAAGGCATCAACAACCCAATACTGAGGTTGCTGATTTGGAACCTGAAAAATACCTTCCAAGAATAATCGGCGCCAGATGACTCTATAATGGGCATTGTTGAGCTGATCATCTCTTTCGCAGATTTCAACGACGATAGATAAGACTGCTGAATTGAGGCGGGACATCTGCCAAGCCATTGAGAGAAGAAATGAACTAATTGTTGATTTTGACTTGTTGCCGTTATGGAAAAAGTAAAAGCTGCAATCTAAGCCCAGGGCTCTGAGGTGCGCGATGACTTTTCCGCTGAGGACAGTCTTTCCGGTTGCTGGCCCTGCGCTGATCCAGTAAATTTGTCCATCACTCGAGCAATCTTGCCACTCCTGGAAACTCGGGCTACATATTAACCATTGGCAAGATCCTTGCATCCGTAGAGAGTCAGCATCCATGAAGTCATCTTCCAGAGCATGCGATACGCTTAGCACTTCATCCAGCCGTCTTTGTTGGGCTTCTTCTAATACTTGCCGCAGTCGGGCATCCTGAGCACGGAATTTGTCAAGAGCAGACGCCAGAGCATTACGAACGGCTAAATAGTTCGAGTCCGAAGCATCATTGTATTGGCAGACCCCACCATGAGTTGCATTCAAAGAGCAAGTCCTCTCGCTAGTATTGCCGAGTATTGCCCTATCTTTGTCGACTATAACACTTTTTGTGATACCCAAAGTTGTTGGGAGTGTCTCGTAGAAAGAAGTGACCAAAATATTGTTGCAGTACCTTTGAAATTCTAGATTGATGGATTGAATTTCAAGGGAGTTACGATGTAACTCAGCCCAAAGAGGTCTTCCTCCAGATGTGGGCATAAGCGCGAGCATCTTATTCCAAATTTGAATATGATCAGATCCACGATGCGGAGTCGCTAGGAACATGACAGCTTGGATACGACGAGCAAGGAGCGCGAGGTCTGGATTCTGTTGTGCCAAAAGGTACGCCCGTTTGACCACCAAGCCACCCATACTATGGCAAACAAACAATAGAGGAGTCTAATGTAGTATCAGTATAAGTTTCCCGGGTTGACCATAACAGACGAGTTGTAATGATTCTTCATGGAAATTAGACTTACTTGAGAACATCTTGACATGAAGGGACATGTTAGTATAGAAATCAAAAGTGCGTCTGCAAACTCATTTATGTGCAGAGCGCTTCCCTTCATCCAATTCGAGCTATAGCCAAAGCTATGTATTCTGACATCTTGAAAGCCAGGATCTTTCGGAAGCCATTCCATTGGCCAATATAACGAGACATCATTTGCCTTCGTCCATGTTTGTCGCGAACTTCCTCCAAGACCATGCACGAATATCAAATCTGCTATGGCAGGTTTTGAGGGATTAAACAAGGTGGTGAGGCCGCTGGGATCGCTTTGCGCTTTGTCTTCCGGTCTTCCCTGGTCGTATTCGACGGATTTCGGTTCGAACCCCATTTTGGGTAACTGATCTTCTGCCGAACGAACTCTTTCTCCTTCAAGATTGAGGTATTTCACCATTGACGCCTGCTTAAGGATGACCGTGTTATCAGAGAGGACTGTTTCGGCAGAATCCCAAGACATTTGCGAGGAAACTTCATCTTCAGCAGATGATGCTGCAGCCTCATCCAGTGGGGCATTCCGCTCCAACAGGTTCGCTGATCTTGCATAACCCACAAAATTGCATGCCGGATCTTCTGGCAACATGTTCCAGACGACGACCGGCACTGAAAGAAGGACCAAAGTCGAATGACTCTCATAAATTCCTTCAATCTTTGCATATTTTCCTAACGCAGGAAAGATACTCATCCAGTGTTGAAAGCCGTCTAGATCCAAGGTTTGGTTCGTCTCCAACGCCACTGATATGATTACATGAGGAAGGACAAAAGTTTTGTCTGGAAGCGTTGCTCCTAGGGAAGATAGGTTAAACTTGTCATCTTCATCCGCGTTGCCAAGTGAAGCATCGCTTTCGGATGAGTTTGCATCTGCAAGGTTGTAAGATGAAAGTTGTGGCTGGCAGGATGCAGAGGTAGGTGGGTCTACATGCTGGATCGTTTCTCCAACAACGCTGGGAAGAGGCAAGCGACGACCCAATTCAATGCTACATGTCTTTGGGTTCGACGTACTGACAATATAGACAGGCGTCTTGCTGATCTCTCGGTTTTTCCGGGGTCTAGGCTGCTTCAACACAGAAAGAATTTCGCAATGAAGCATGGCAGCCGAAAAAGTTTTGCGATCAATCCAATCCTCAAGTACTTCGATAAGAGCATTGGTGAAAGAATGTCGACCTGGCTCAGGGGCCCAGGTCTCCCATCCACATGCGGCAATAATTTCCGTGATCGAATTAGTGCGACATGGTATAGTAGAGGCGGCAGCGGCAGCGGAGCAGCAGTCCAAGAGAAGGAGGGTATCCGATTTCGATTGTTCAAACAAGGCCTGGCAGCCATTCCATTCAAAGGAGCTGTACGCGAGATTACGGGTGCTGTCCCAAAACTTAGCATATTTAATCTCTATCCAAGTCCACCGTCACAAGAGCTGGACAGGAATAAAGGAGGGGATCTAGGTTTACTATAACTCTAAAATCACATTCGACAAACTCTGGTAAGCGTTGGCGCTCTTAGGCTCTCGAATGCTTTGAGAAAGCCGTCGGACCTCTTCCAAAAGCTTCATTTGACATCACTGTCGAAGAACCATAAAGGTAAAGTCGGTAGAGGGGAAAAAAATTTGACTCTTACCAAGACCATGTCGACTGCCTGGCTTCATTGATTCTCGCATGTCCACCATAGTAAACAATAAAAAGTGTGTCTTCACTCTCGTTATCTTCCACAAATCTCAAGGCTTTACCCATCATTTTCCTTAATGGAGATTCCGTTGGAATCAGCCACGTCTCGGTTTTGAACTTGTAATCTCGGAATATTTTGGCGAGATCATTAAGTTCCCACTCAACTTGCAGTTCATCTTCCTCCCATCTGAGTAGCAGTACTTCAACACTCTTATAACGAGTGAGTCCACGATTTGGAAATGCTCTATTTGCGGACTAAGATCGCGTTAGCTTCTGTTTTTTTAACTCTTCGCACGGAAAATCCCACAATTTCCAGCGTCCGTGCAAATTCTGCAATATCTTTAACATGATATTTCGCCCTTTTTGTATAATGGGTACTAAGGCCGGGCGATGGGCTGATTGAAGGTACAGATGACAGCGCACTCTGATATCTCATTTGTTAATACATTTGAAGTCAATGCTTCGAGGATGTTCCGCGACTCACACTTTGCGATCCAATATCATCTGTAGAAGAGGAGCTACTCGAAGCATGAGATTGAGTTTGTGATAGCTGAATGAAGGGAAGATCCATCTCGAATCCTAGGCTTCCTAGCCCAAGCCTCGTAGCCTAGGTAGGCACGAGTTATTCTTCATGCAAGGCTATCATCAAGGATTCAAGGTACTTGTATATCGACCCCAAAGAAACTGCCCCCGGCAGAGAAGCGATCAAGGCAAATGGACCATGTATAGGAGAATTTCAATGTCAAAAGCATTATGCAGAGGAAGACAAAGAAGAATCGAGAAGATGAAGTGGGCATCAGTCATCGCATATGACTGCCTATCTGGTCACCGAACAGCCCTGTATTACATAAGCAAGGTTGACTTCAACCGTGCAATCTCAAACAGGTAACTCCTGGTTTTTGTAATATACCTACCTATGCTGACCCCGTTCCAATGCATCCCAAATTAAAGTACTGTCTAATTGTGCAGTCTACCCAGAAGTCAATTGCGAGCCATAATTTTAAGCTTTGCTACAAGAACAGACTATAACTGCCTCGTCTATCTCTGGCTCCATTTCGAGTCTGCCTGGCAGCAGCGCTATGCCCTTTTAATCCCACGAAGAAACGGGCTGCAATCAGATGGTGAATAGGCTCTCCCACCATCCGCGTGGCTTGCACCAGGAGAGCAATCTTCTGAGATCTTCGGCGGTAATCAGGCTACATGATAGTGTATACCCATGCCAATAGACCCTAGCACTCACGATGTTGTCATATTTAATCCTTCAACAAAACATAAATATTACTCAAATTTTTGAACTGTAGGACTCTAAATATTCGATCCTGAACAAATATTCATCCTACACATTCACAATGCACAACTGTTAAGGATGCTACTATATACCCAAAATAATTCTTAGTGTATTAAGATTAATAAACCATCGTGAAGTGAACGCTATTAGATTCAAGCCTTGCTCTTGGTAAGAGATGGGAATTATACGATGACATGACGTGAATAGTAGTCAACTCTAGCTATGGTCAAGTGAATCGGCTCGCACGAGATAAAGATATCTTCCTAGCTAGAAATTCCATAACTGTACCATACTTTAAGACCTCAAACAGTAGATAAGGTCTTGAGCTTCTACAAGACATACTTCTGATGACACTGATATCAACTGCAAGAATGTCCTTAATCAATACCGACAACTTTGGAGAGTAAGTTAATATTATAATCTTTAAGATCTAGACTAACAATTTCCAGTGCACTTACTAATGAGTTCGTCTCAATCTATGTTGAGACATCTAAGAAGCAGTTTGTAGTCCACAAGCAATTCATATGCAAGATCGACTACTTCTCCAAGGCATTTGAAGGTTCCTTCAAAGAGTCTAGTGGTGTCATGGAGCTTCCCGATGCAGATACCAAAGTTTTTGGCATGTTAATTGACTGGCTTTACCGTGACACGCTCCGCAGAGGACAATGTCAGGACCATGTCCATACTTTCATCAAGCTATGGATCCTCGCACACATACTCTGCATTCCTGTCCTCTGCAACAAGACCATCGATGCACTAGTTTCGGTCTTCGCGTTTTGCCCCGAAGCAAGGATCTCAGTTGGCATGGTCCGATATATTTACAACGACACAACTGATGGAAGCCCTCTTCGTCTATGGGTTGTCGAGACATGGGTCTATGATCTTTCAATACAATTCGGCTATACGGGTCTACCTAACAAGCAAGCACGAGAGGTCATTTATCCATTGTGTGTTAAGAATCCAGACTTCTTTGAGATTGTTAAGACCGATAACGAGGCTGGCATCATCTTTCGCGGTGACTTAGATGATGTTGGTTGCACTTACCATGATCATCTTGACGAGAGTATCTGTTACAGGAACACACAATCTGTTATGCCAACCTGGGTAGACGCTGAATATCAGGATTTTGAGGAATAGATCTTGGGCTCGGTTGGAGAAGAGACAATGTTGGTCAGATACCGAGGCGTTCTGCAGCATTGTTGAGAAGATTCTAAGGATGGCGTTTGACAAACAATTGGGGAGGCATCATGAATAGAAGCTTCTCTGTGTGCGCGATTTTAGCAAGTCCTTTTGCAAATGTAACTACTCAAAATGTTCAATTTTTTACTAAGTTTGTAAAGATGAGCTCTCGAGCTCGCTTATCCTCGGTCCCAACTACGGCACCCGATCAAAAGTTATTCTCACTTGAGGATCCTGGATGATCTCCAGGAAGCTTTTAATAGTCACTAGCACAAAGGCTGTTGAATTGGTTCTGAACATTGGATCACGGTTAATTCGGTATGTAAGGTATCTTTGTTTTCTTGCAGCAGATAATAATCTAGATCCAGTTTTTCGCAGGACATTTGAAAAGCGCGCCGTTCGATTTCGGCTTAGTCCTCGATTCAACCTCCGGTGCAAAATATATCGACTGCCACTGTTTCGACATGGAAGCCGCGAAGGAGATGGCAGCTGAGTTCGAGGAGTAGGTTTTTCTCCACGTGCCGAAATATTATATGTCTTAACGTGTTCCAGTCGTCTAGGGAATGAGACAGTCAAGATCGTCGTAGGGCCGAAACGAAAAGAATTTACAGTCCATAAGAAGCCACTTTGCGCGTCTGCAAGTTATTTTAAGAAAGCATTCGACGGCCCTTTCAAGAAAGGAACGGAGGGACAGATATACCTGCCGGAGGATCACCCAGAGGTTATTGCACTCTTCATTGAGTGGTAAGTCTCTCTTAGTTGATCCTATTTGTGCTTCGAAAAGTTTTGGAGAGCAAGCTGAACGAGATTGTTATTGCATAGGGTATATCGAGAGGCATTGCCCTCTCGGAGTAGTCGATACTTCTTGGACAGTTTATTTGAACTGTATTTGTTTTGCCACAAAATTCTTCTATAGGATACAAGTCTAGAGGACAAGATTATGGACAAGATTCAAGACATATCATTGGCAATCAAATATCTCCCCGATGCCGACATGATCCTCAAAGTCTACCAGAACACTAAAAAGTCAAGCATACTCAGAAAATATTGCACACAGTGCCTCGTTTTCGAAACTTTCAGAGAAAAGGACGAGGGGTACGCTTTCTTTCGTCCAAAAGACGCGTCGAAGGAGAAAGTTGTACAAGCACACTCAATGAGCCAGGGAAATCTCGACTTCTTTGAAGACTATATCTGGCAGATATGTTCGGCATTCAATGAGGGCTGCGCACCTGATGGCAGAGTACGGGCAGATCAACGCAGATGCCTCTTCCACTGCCATGGCCAGAAGAAATGTCACCTCCTGTAGGAAGGACCGGAGAGAAGGTAGTAAAGACAGACATCAGTGATGAACGTCATGATGGGATTGGTTCAGCGAGAATTTACTGTGTTTACAATCAATTTCTACAGGTCAAGGGAGCATTATGGGTAAGGAGCGGGAAATAATAGGTTATTGCAAAAAGAATCTAGCATTCGGGCATGACATGAATAAAATATGCAGCTTGCTATTAACTCTGAACCTTTTTAGGTCTCTTATCATTTACTTGAAGTCTTACTGAAAAGATAATATCTCAACTTATCAAAGTGGATCATTGAAGTATTGGTGTATAAACATTACATTCCAATCAAATGCCTTGGAATATAAGAAACGGGAGAGAAAAATAAGTTGTTCGGTAGACTAGGTTAAAGCATGAATTGCATGACTAATCATGCTCACAAGTAGTAAGAAGAACAAATGATGTTAGAAGTCAGAGTGGCAATTCAAGGAGTTAAATTGGAGCCAATAGTCACTATCCTAAGCAATAACAACATCAACTCCATCCGAAATAAGCTCCAGCATCGACTGGTGGCAGTGTCTCTATGTAGTCCATCGCCTTTCGTATTGCGTTGGACATTAAATATTACCCCAGTACTCTCAGCCAACTATCCATCCATTCTTTGAGTCGTGTTGCAATCCCTCGGTACAAATTTCAAATCCTGTTTCTTTTGACTTGTACGGCAGTCCACGTCCTTTTGATGGCAGTGGAACCAGCAACGATAAGTCTTGTATTCCTCATCTCGAACCCTCGGGTCTGGTAATTCTTTGCCCTCCTGAAATATCTGAGCGTGAATGAGGATTTGGTCTTGGACTTGTTGAAAGAAAGTGAAGTCATCCTTCGTAATTGTCCAAATATGTCGAAGGTCGATCTTTTTCAGCATATGCGCCTTCGAATACTCTTCATCAAAATTGTCGTCTTCATTGCCACTGTCTTCGTCGTCGGTGTCAGGATCCTCGCCCCCTCGGAGATAGTAGGTATAGGCCATAAGTCGAGCGCAGAAGTCCTTGAGTCCCCTCACGCGGGCAGGAAGGTGTTTGATGACTTTATCAAGGAGATCGGATCTTACTATTTCGAGCTGCAAATCCAATGTCGAGGCCATATCTTGAATAACGTCCATAGTCTTATCTTTCAGCTCATCGTCGCAGGTCTTTTCGGAGAAGATATAAAGGTCAAATAAATCATGGAGATGGGTCTCGGAATTGCCAGTGCGGATGGCTCGCCGATAAAGCCAGTCCAAGAAGATTGAGAACGCGCCAGGAGGGTCTTCTGCAAGGTAAATTGAACCTTGTTGACCTTCAATAAACGGCCCATTCAACGCGCTGCCGAAGAATTTGGCTGAAGCGCATAATAGGTTCCTATGGACAGTAAATTCCTTCCGTTTTTGACCGACGTATATGGTGACCATTTCATGACCCAGATCTCCGGTGAAGAGTTAGTTATTTGCGCCGTCGATTGGGGGAAAATAAACTTACGGCTCCAAAACCAGTATCATAGGTGGCGTGATTGTCATGGCACTGCTGTTCGAGGCTTTGCTATTGGTTACTAAGTTGGCGGCTTCAGCAACAGCGCTGGCAGCTGAGGGTTCTGACATTGCGGTGATTGTGTGGATGTCGTGGAGCAGCAGCGTGCTGTTCGAGAAGAAGACGAGGGGCGCGAAAAGATGATCGCAAAGAGGAGCTACCTTAAGCGGCGTTTAAGTAAAGATGGTTGAATTCACTGTTTACGAGCAAGTTTGAAATCGAGCACTTCCATTACCGAGCCCCTGAGTAATCACATGATAGAACCTCACGTGAATGATCAGCAGCTCCATTAGGTAGGTAGGGCAGCAAGAACTTCAACCAAGGACAATTCCTCGTAAGCTTCGGGTATCTCGTAGTGAAAATTGAACGACGCCACCGGGGAGCTTCACCATGCGCACTATGCAACGAGAAATTTGAGAGCCGTTCGGAGCTTCTCGTGGCCACCAGTCCTACACAATTCCTTAACAATATTTTGATGAGAACCATCAGATTTCGTTGAAATACTAACGGGAATTCAGAGTCCTGAACTTTTCCAAACTTGTTTATTAGATATTGATAATCAAGACTGGAGGTTTGACGTCTCCCAAAAACTTTTAGTGGGACCATCATCTATGGTAGTTTATCGACACTGCTACCATTAACACCATTGGTCTGCTCGCCGGCAGCGTACTTTTGCAAATCAACTTCCTCGACTTTTAAGTTCCAGCCAAATGTGTCCTTGATTTTACCCGCCTGGATGCCCTTCAGCGTCGTAAGAAGCTTCAGGCACACTGGACCTGCTTCTTCGTCGTCATCCGCGATGTAGGAGAACGTCTCGTTGCGGGTCTTCCGAGTGATGGATCTGATGGGGACAAGAGCGGCAGCTGTGCCTGCAGCAAGAACCTCTTTAAAGGTAGGGAGTTCTTCGTACTTGATCTGCAGATAATATGTAAGCGCGTATTACTGGAAGTGGGGGCAAATAAAAATGGGGCGGGATGTTACTCACAGGGCGCACCTCAATCTTCCACCCAAAGCTCCTCGCAATGTCTTGGCACGAGTCTGAAGTCACACTGGCGATAACATTTTTGCTATCGGGTGTCACCATTGTGATGCTGTCCCCCTCTTTTTTAATACCTATGAAACCACTAGTTGAGAATTCGTCAATCTCTGTTCGTGTCTTAGAGTCCAGGTGAAGCGTAATTCCGTAACCCTCGTTCCGCGCTTTATCACTCCATCTCATCACTGGTGCGTAGTTGCCTCCAACCTTTGCACTACCGGTCCCGTCAGGAGCTGCACGATCAAAATCCTCCAGAATCAAGCACTTGACTGGATGTACACCATGGTAAACGCCTGTAGGCATAACGTAGACACAGAAAGTATATTCCTCCGGTGGGTTGAGACCCAGTTGAGCACTTGAACCAAATATCAAGGGTCTAATGTACATCGCGGCTCCGGTCTCGTGTGGTGGGACATAAGCAGCGTTCAGTGACACAGCAGCGTGCACTGCCTCAATGAAGAGCTCTTCAGGAACGGGAGGCATCGAAACGAAGCTTGCAGAGTGTGCAATTCGCGCAGCATTTCGGTAGGGGCGGAAGATTGTGATCTCGTTGTTGGGGGAGCGGAATGCCTTCATCCCTTCGTAGGCTTGTTGACCGTAGTTAAGACCTGGTGCCATGCCATGGATGCGCATGAATGGATCTCTTATGAACTGAGGCTTCGTCCAGACGCCAGTTTTCACGCTATAGTGGGATTCGATATGTCCATTCACTGGGGGAGCGGTCAACGAAGGCGACTCATGGAACAGAGTGACTCTACTTGCCTTCACGGACTTTGAACCCAATATTATTCCAGTCAATTGTGTTGACCGGTGGAGGTGGAAAGTCCATTTTGCACAGAAGATCAAAGAGAAAGGGCCAGAGAAATGATGCAGAAGAGGGAAGAAGAGGAGGACACAAGAGAGGAAGCACGAAGAAGAGGGTATCTTGCCGTGTAATATTTATTTCGCAAGTGCGGGCTCGGAGGGGAATCGGCGCGCGGGGTGTCTGGATAACAGTTCCGTGATGGACCGGAGCGTACCTGAGATGCACCTTGACAGCAGGGGTCCGCCTAGTCTGATTTTATTTATGAAACGACTAATCAGGCAATCAACCTCCACCGGATCGGATGCCGAGGTCGATGGAGTGATTCTTGTTTAACTGTCTATCACGAAAGTCTTCATGGACGAGTTCTTTATTTCGCACATTACTTTCGCAGGCGGCGAGTTCTTCATGGTCAGCAATTGCCACAATTAATTCATCTGCGTGCGAAGTTCTTGGTAAGCAACACGAATAACGAAGGTCGGCCGACGGAATCTCCTTTATCGCAAAATGCCTCGACGACAGCATATTACGTTGTTGACCTTGATTGGAGGCGCGGCTTTTCTAGCCATATGCTTTGTGTCCATATTTCGAAGTCAAGCGCAGGGGACAATGCATCCAGACTATATCCCATCATACCAGGAAGAACATGTTGGCCTCAATCTTGATGAGGGTATACTACACGGAGAAGCAACTGCTCCGAAGCTTGAGAATGCGACACTGAAGTATATTTCGTGGACCGTGAAACTTAGTTTACGCTGACCAATTTGTAGAGCAGAGCTTGGCCATGCTGCTTGGAAAGTGCTTCATACAATGATGGCTAAGTTTCCAGACAAGCCAACCACAGACGACAGCGAAGCTTTGAAATCCTACATCCACCTCTTCGCCCGCCTATATCCATGCGGGGACTGCGCGAGGCATTTCCAAAAGATACTGCAGAAGTTTCCCCCACAAGTCGCATCAAGGTCAACAGCTGCGGCGTGGGCCTGCCATGTGCACAATGAAGTAAATAAAAGGTTGAAGAAGGACCTTTTTGATTGCTCCAAGATTGGGGACTTCTATGATTGTGGTTGTGCTGAAGATCCAATACCAGGAAAGGCGAAGGCTGGTTTCACACAATTAGAATTGGAAAAAGAGGGGTAGGTTCCATCTACTCTCGGCCAGAGAAGGGTGCTAACAAGAATACCTAGTTTGACGAGAGGAGGATGAACTATTGAAGAGAACGTAAATACTGTAGGATTAATAGAGTGTTTGAAAGCGACAACAGCATAGCATGGCGTTAGTATTGGGTAGGATGGGATGGGATGGGATGGAGTGGCTAGCACGTTTTGGAATGCATGAATCTAGCGGTGCGCCCCTTCTTGCCTATTATAGACTCGTTGACTCCATTCACACAAATCTATCGGACCAGGCATGCGTCGTCTTGCGTTACATCTCGAGGCCCTGTACCAAGTGTACCCATGCCGCGAACGTGTAAAGTTGAGTGACGATGAAAAAAACAGTAAATTCAAATACTTTGATACTCAAATCTCCAAGTTTAAACTAAGCTTAGACAAATTGAAACTGCTCATTGTTACTTCGAATTTTCCGTTTTGGAGCCAAAAGGTACCTACCTAAGTACCAGCGTTCGCGGAACATCAACCCTCAATCCACTCGACCTCTTAGCCAAAGTATGCTCTCGTTAAACTCTCACTTCACTAACCTCTATGGTCCTTGCAATAGGTAGAATAGGCATCATAAAAGGGTTGAGTATTCTAGAGACGCACCCCTGTTCACGTGACCGAAGTTCTGACTAGGCGTTTCCGCGCTTGAATTCGCGTCTGTTATGCTGCCTGAGCTTGAGCTACAACAAGCTTCATCAGCCACGAACTTCCTCTCCGACAAACACTTCACTCGTACATAGGCGTACCTTCTTTAAGCCCTTCAATACTCTCGTGCCACCAAAACTTGCGAAAATGGAGTTCGGAACGTCAGGAATGCTGAATGAAGGTACATTGCTCAAAGACCTTCACCTATGCACGCGACAGCTAATAGTAGCTTTCATAAGATGGTATTCACGTTGATATGGATCGTCTAAAGAAAGGTGAAGTCAAGTAAGAGCTTTCTTTTCACTTCTATGACTCTGCTAACCTTTTCTCTAGTTTGGGAACCTCGATGTAAGCTTGCCCGCAGCTCTATGACATCAAGTGTCCTCGTATTGACGAAAAGGCAGCATGGCGATCAACTTCAAGGACGGTGTTATACTGGGTATGTCTTCAAGCATGGAGTTCGTATTGTAGGCTGATGGTGGAGCAAATCAGGCGCAGACAGTAGAACTACGACTGGAGCATACATCGCAAATCGGGTCACTGACAAGCTCACCCAAGTTCACGATACCATTTGGTGCTGCCGGTCGGGATCTGCTGCGGACACACAAGCTGTAGCAGACATCGTTCACTATCAATTGGGCATGTACGGTATCATGAATGGCAGACAACCGACAACACAAACGGCAGCTGCGATGTTTCAGGAGTTGTGCTACGAGAATAAGGATAGATTAAGGTACGGTTGGATAGATAATAAATAATATCACTGGCTAACACTGCCAGTGCTGGTTTAATCATTGCAGGCTGGGACGAAAGACACGGAGGTCAGGTTTATTCAATACCATTGGGAGGGTCATTACACAAGCAACCATATGCCATCGGAGGTTCAGGCTCGACCTATATCTACGGATACTGCGATGCAAACTGGAAGGAGGGAATGGACGAACAGGAGGCTGTCAACTTCGTCAAGGGTGCTTTGCAAGAGGCAATAAAATGGGATGGAAGCTCTGGTGGTGTCATCAGAATGGTGGTCTTAACGGCAAAGGGAGCAAATAGGCACCTGTATCTGCCAGATACCAATTACAGCGTCCGTCACCAATAGGCAAATGTGTACAATAGAATGGAGCATTAATGGCATGGAGTTCTAGCACGCCTGCCTTCGAGGATCCTCGCAAGAGCGGTCAGATACCAATGCGTCCTACGCAGGGCGGCGGTGAGGACGGAGAGAACCAGCATGGCTCACGGGCGAAATCTACCTTGTGCTTCCCGAGGCAGGAAAAGCAAAACACACCAAACATCACGTTTCTTGGAAGAAGGCAGTCCCGGCACGGATCACATACAGGTCGTACAAGACACTTGGTTTCTGCGAAGCCGGATCATCGATGCGCTGCCGGCGCGAGCCATTCCACGCTCCTAGTCAAGACCTCGCGCCTCGTGTCAATCCTCTTTCTTTCTGTTGGCGGGAAGGGTTCCCACGGCTCGAGTCGAAGCGTTTGTGTTTGCTCAAACCCCCCAAACCATATCCCAGTCCGGATTCTGCCAAATATCTCCTTAATGCTACCCATAATAAATTGTTTCCCATGCCATAACTACTACACAGCTGCTGACGCTGCGGCATGTTGATCAACGTTGGACATTTTCCAGAACCAAAACGATACCAGCCAGTGTTTCCAATACAATTTATCCTTTCCCATTTGGTGGAACTGGCTGTGCAGGATCCACAGGAATTAATCGCCTTCCGCCGTCGTCATCTTGCGCCAGGCTGAGTTTGACTGGCTACCCGACGACTTTCTTGGTGGACAGACTTCTCAGGCACTTGTGACGAAGGTTGCCTCTCCAAGATCCATACATACAATTTCCCAAACCCTCGATATCGACCAACACGTCGAACTTCCCTTCCTTGAGCGCAGGACACTTTCATGGTGACTGGATCTATTCTCTCTGTAATTCTAGGAATGCTGCAGGTAAGCCTTTCGCCTTTCGCTGTCTTGATAAGCCTCGCCGGTGTACCCCCACGGTATGAAGTAATTCACGCGTCCTTCGACATCCACCCTCAGGCTGGCTTGAAGCAGCGGATGCCTATGCTGGTGATCAAGGGCGAAAAAAGAGTATTTATTATCCTACTGTCGCCAAGTGAACACGTCCAGCTACGTGAGTAATCTCTGTGTTTGCGCAGAGAGTCGAGACCGATCAACTTGCCTGATTGTACTCGACCATTCCACCTTCGCGGAAACAACAGACTACAACTGACGTGCCGTCAATCTATGAAATCTGCCAGCTCTCTCCCGCTTCATACATGTCATCACACTGTCATCGTTGCGCATTTCGTCATTCATCTGGCGAACCACAAGCTAACAGCATCACACCAGCTCTTTCCTTCGTTCACACGCACAAAAGGCTGATATGGCCGAAGTCATTAGCGATTTTGGATCAGACTCCTCGCGCTTCCACCACGGTCATACGATGATAGGAGGGTCTGGGCCACAGCTGTCTCCACCAGAATCACAATATCGACAACGATCACGAACGCGAAACGGTCCTCCCCCAAGCCCGCGCACTCAACCCACGTCAATACCAGCTGGGACTCCTCCACGAAGTACAGTAGCTCGAGCTACAGCACAGCCACCTGCTGAAGTCGTGGCCGAGAGAACAGGGTCGGTGAGGACTGAGCCTCCGTCGCCGCCGTCGAGCTCAAGCCCAAACCCCGAATTCAACGGACAGCGCTTTACAAGTCAGCGCGATTTCGTTCAACCCGCGCAAGAAGACTCTCCTTTAGAACCGAGACCTCAAGCGCCCTTAAACTCTTCTACCGGACAAGCGTCAGTCACCAGATCGGCAAGATCACTCGACAATATTACGCAATATGGAGGAAATACAATCAAAGTGCGGGATCTTGCACACATACAAAGCTTTGCCACCGAGGAATTCCTGTCTTACAGAGGGCAATCTGGGAGACGGCGGACTGCCGATGACCCTACCCTAAAATATGAGATTAGCGGGATGCCTATCACAGATATCATTGAAATGGTTGCTGGACTTCTCACAAAGATAACTACCACCAACGACCGGCAGCATGAGAATCTGCATCGACCACTTCCGTCTGGTGATAATGCCGTTAACATGACAGGTCTCTCCTCGAGCGTGCTTGCTTTTCATGGGAAGAATGTGCCGAGTATTACCATCCTAAGTTATTTAAGCCGCATACACAAGTATTGTCCAACGACTTACGAAGTGTTCTTGAGTCTGTTAGTATATTTCGACCGCATGACGGAACGAGTCAATGCGTCGCCAATGCAGGCTCCGAATCGCGACAGTATGGAGCAAGATAACTCTCGGCCTTCATCGGGCTATTCAGCCGAAGGGTCAGATTTGGCAGATAGTCCACCTTCGTCGAGAAGTGTCCCAGAGATTCAATCCGACCTTGAGAGGGCACAATATACCCACGCACCGCCTTCTGATCTTAGCCCGAACGCTTTTCCTCTGTCCCACTTCTTCGTGGTTGATAGTTTTAACATCCATCGTTTGGTAATTGCTGGAGTCACATGCGCGAGCAAGTTCTTTTCTGATGTATTTTACACAAATTCTCGATACGCGAAGGTAAACTGGCCCGTGTTCCACAGTTTAGATATACTCCTGTTCTAACATTCCTTAGGTGGGCGGTCTGCCACTCGCTGAGCTGAATCACCTCGAACTCCAGTTTCTACTGCTGAACGATTTCCGACTCTCTGTCCCCGTTGAAGAACTTGAAGCATATGGCACCATGCTGGTCGAGTTCTATGCACGAGAAGTAATAGCCCAACGACAAGGCCAAATGCCTCTAAACATGGCTTATCCAGACGAGATGGAAGTGGTGCCGCAAAGCCCTTAATTTCGAGCGATATCGATGGTGACATATGACCTTCATGAGTGGTCGGCGAGGAGACGTCTGTGACGAAAGCAGACACTCTTCATGCCTGACGAAGCTTTGTGCATATGACTATAGTTGGCCGGCTGACCGCTTTTCCTTCTCAACTTGACCGACATGACAAACATAGATTTCTCCTCACTCACGAACAAATGAGACGACTATCCGGTTCTTTCGTTCCAGATACCCAAGCCTTTCACGAATGATAAAGATCGCACATTAAATCGGATGGCTCGCCCAGTCTGCTTTCTGCCGAATTAGATTTAGCGGCCATATTTTTCTCGTTTCTTATTGTTTTCTGCTGCTTTGGTGTGGAGGGAGGATGGAATGTTTCTCTTGCGTGGCTCTACTTTAGTGACGCATGGCATGGGATTTATCGCGAATTGGGGGTTGAACTTGGATCACAGATGGAATTTGTTACAACCATAGCGATGCGATACGCCTGCGACTGTCTTTGTCGTTGAGAGATGGATAGATGGAGGCGTTCGGTGTTCTTAGGCGGTCTGGCAACTCATTTCGGCTCATGTTACTTTTCATTGTGGAGCAGAAGCAAGGAGCTGGCATGGTCTGTTTCTCCAGGTGTGGTTTTCGGGGACGGATGGGGTTGACTCGGTCGGATGAATAGCTGTGCGGCCGGTGGGCAACCTGTAGTTGATAGGAGCAAAGATAGTGATCCGAGAGGCCGTATCGGTTTTGTTCCAACCTCCCCATACTTTGGATTGGTGAATGATGCTCTGTTTCGGATGCTCATGGGGCCCGTCGTTAGTAGAAAGTCATGTGACCCTTTAGAAAAACCAATCGGCCAGTGCTGAAAAGGTTTTTCCTGAGCATGATCAGGTTTCATCACTTTACAGATGTCAAGACCGTTGTAGTATTTAGTGTTTCAGTCTCCGTTTTATCTATCTATTTTATAAAATCTATGTAGTCATGCCTAGGTACTCGATCATCTTCTCCCAGGGAATAAAGCATACAATTCGAACCCAATTCCATACCCAATTCCATCCCCAATTCTTTATCCAACTCCCTCAACAATAGACATCTCCCGCTCATCATTTCCTGAACTTCCCGAAGGAAGGTCTACATCTCCATCTCATCCAAATTGACATTTGAGTCATCCATGCTCATGATGTCGTTGACCTTCATCTTGGCGAAAGCTTCGTGCATGTTCTGAACACCTGAGTCTCGTTAGCTATGCATTTGACAATGCTGAACTAGGGACAGACACTTACTCGTGATGAGGTCAATATCGAGCGAACTCTTATCATCTTTCGTGATCTCATCCGTATTCCCGACATTGCTCGGACGATATGGCTGCACTTTGATTTGCTTTCCCTCAAGATAGCTTGCATATTTCAATGCAAGATTAAAGCAAGTTTCATCAGGGAAATCAACTTTTGCCCAAAGACTCGAACTCAGATTATGCTGTCTTTCGATCTCTTTTCTCTGATTTTCGGGGAAAGCAGAGGCAAACACCATCTCGCCGATCTCAAATCCGGCGAACTTTCTGCATAACTAAATGCTTTTGTCAGTGCATGTTCTTCCAGTCGCATTGTTGTTGAGGTGAGGAAAGGAGAGGAGAAGACTTACATCAAGGAGCGGCTTTGCAAGGCTTTTGATTTGGTGATCGGCTTCGATCTCGCGGCTTGAGATGATCACAGAAGCATTCTGACCCTGGCTGAAAGGTGCTTCGGTGTCGGCCATGAACGTATTCTCGAATTGGGCTTTTCTGACTGAGTTTATAACAGCATGGTGATGTGCATACTCATAAAGTGTTAGTTCAGTGTCTTTTTGGAGGTGTTTTGGGTGGGTAATTTACTTGGTCTTGACGAAGATTGCTTTCGATCGGACCCCCTGATCGGTTGCCGAAATGCTCCATCATGGGAAGCATGCTGAACTTATTAGGTATTGTTGATTGACAGTTGAGTTTTTTCTAGTTGTTCGTAAGAGTTGCTTTCGTTGAGAGAAGTTGAATGCTTCTTGTCGTGATTTATTGACGGTCGTGAGTGGGAAATTGATCAATGGAGAAGGTCTGAGAGTTGGAGGAGCTGTTGATAAAATAATTATATAGCATGAGCGGGCATCCAGTCCGTACCAAAATTACGATCTGGCCTGGGGAATCTTTTCAATTCTGGGGCCGAAGTTGTAGGGACCTTAGCACAGGCTCAGCCAGTCGGGTACCAAATCTAGAAAAGGGGCTGCCGTGCTAAGCGAAACATCACTTGACGTAAGTAAGTCTATTCACACATGAGGAGTCACGTAGTTCTAAGCTGACAGATTATTGAGGAATGTTTTCGTTGGTTTGAGGTGCCCAGAGTCGCACATGATGTTCCTCATCTCGTATGCATCATCCTACAATGTCCATGCCATCACTAGGTTCCTAGCCCCATGCCCTAGCCGTTCTCACTCACTTTCTGAATCATATGTAGAAGGTTCCCTATCCAAAACTCGCGTATCTTCTTCCGTAGGTACAAAGAATTGCTCTGAGTTCACCTTTCTGAAAGTGGTTCCATCTTCGACGAGCCGAGAGGCGAACTCAACCAACAAGTCCTTTGGAAATCGATCTTTCTCGTCAATGAATATGGATGGTGGAACTATCTGGGTGCATTGGCGAACTGCTAGGCGGCGAAGTGGGTGATTACGATCCTCCGTGTGCGCATAGATCCAATTGAAAGTCGGATACGCGGCGATCGCTGTCAGCTCTCCGATCTTCACTATCGCCTCAATCGCCTTATTTTGCAAGGTAGGAATCAACAGTTTCTCAGCCAAAACCCATAATTCAACAATACTGAGGTCTTCGACATACACAGCGGTAGGGGCTAAAGCATCCGCCTCAGCACGTCCTTGCAGCTGTTGAAGGTCAAAGTTTTGAGTATACAACCATTGAACAAATAACCGGAAGGCACTGGAGGAGATATCGTCCATTCGATAGGTCTGTGTCTGTCCCTCGATGAATTGGCTGTTAAATGCCCCCTGCAAAGTGTTAAAAGGTCTATTCTACAGACTTCCTGCTTAGGTGCCGCCAGCCGCCTAACTGAATGTCTGGGAGGAACTTACATCCAATACGCTAGAGTAGAAACACGCGAAGTCCTTGTGCACTACAAATTCCTCGGTATTGTCTTCGGGACCAATGGTAAACGTAACTAAGGCATTGGCTTTCCTAAAAAAAAGAAATAACAGACTCGGGTTAGCTTTTATGTATCTTTCTCATCAGAGGTAATCTGGAAGGGACTTGCGTGAAGTTCGGCTTCGTCTTCTCTCTCTTGGTACGCGCATTGGGTAGTAGTTGAGAGACATTCTTATCCTTCCCCATATTGGCTGATGCGCCGCGGCCGATATCGAAAAGGGAGCACATGGGGAACAGAAAGTAGTTTCCTTGGAGTTTTGAAAGTTTGGCTGGAGAGGTTTTCCTTTGTGGTAATACAGAGAACAAAATTTGCGGTGACCAAAGGTAGATGCAGTGCAAATGTAAGCAGATTGATAAAGTTGAGCGAATCCGGAACAACATTAGCATCAAGGATGCCAGAAGCGGTGCTAAAATCACAATGCTTCACGTCACCTACGAAACGAAGAGAGATAACGCTAGTTTCGAGTGAATCAAACAGTGTTATCAAAATAGCGCTGCGCGCAAGTCTTCGCTCAAATGCTAACATGCATCTGCATAAACTACTTAATATACACCTTAAGCGCGTTACTTTCATGTCAATACATTCTCCATACTTCCACACTATTCTAACTTCTCTTGAAAATACAAGATAGGCTTGTAGGGACGTTTATGCATTCGCTCAGCCTAGCTTGGTGCATGTAAATGCTATACATCGAAAAGCACGGGAGAATCGAGCAAAGTCTACCCAAGTCCTGCTTCAAGTCGAACCACTCGACGTCGACCTTCCTCTCCCCCAAACTAAAGTCAGCACGCGAGGATCTTCAAGCCTTCCACCACACCATATGATGGAGGAAATAGTCACCTCAGCTCAGCTGACCAATCCAACACAAATCGTACTGCACTGCTTCTGAACGAGAGGTTCGTCAACACAAACGCATACATCTCTGCAACGAAAAAGAAAGTCGGTACTATTATTTCAAAGGCATCCTCTGCCGCAGGGAGAACCACACAGTACAGAATTTTTTTTTGAGGAAATAGCAGGTGCTCGAGCGAAATGTTTTACAGTACAGGTGATGAATGCACAGCTAATCCTTGAATCCTAAGTTAGCATTTACTGATTCACATCACTTCGAATCCACGTTTCATAGTTAATTGATTCTTCGTTATCACATAGAATTGAAATAACTGGAATTATAATATCTGTAGCTGAGAGTTTTGATCTTACGAAGATCAAACATATACTATCATATTAAAATGTTTACTGGACAATCCACGAGATAGAAAAGAGAGGGAATGCCAACAATGCCTCACGTCTCCAGAAGAGAAAGTCTTAGTCAAGTAACGTTGAAGTATTGAAAATATATATTGTCAAAATCAGAAACGCGCCATGTAATATAAAATTGATCAAGGATAATCCTACTTTACGCCGCGGCAACTTTCCCAAACCGATACTGCGCCCAACTCAAGCTTCCCTCAGGAAAAGTCCACAATTGCTCCCCAAGATCTGAGCCCGCAGCACCGGCGGCAATATGAATCGGAAGAATATGCTCCCAGGTAGGATGTGCCTTCCTGGCATCACTGCGCCTCATCAATGCTTCCATATTTGCTTGACGTTCCTCTGGCTCTGCAGTAGCAGCCTCTTTCAGCGCGTCGTCAAAACTGTAGGCGTAACTAAACAGCAAGTATTAGCAGGAATATTATCGAGCTGATATTGTTTGCCAGCAGGACAGGATTTGGCTTACGGCATGGTCTGACCAGTTCCCCTCGTGGCCCTGAAATCACGAAGATTGTGAACCGCCATTCCCGCACCGATGATGAGAATGCCTTCATCTCGTAGACTTTCTAGTGCCTGCCCCATACTGTAATGCTGATCCGGATCCTCGTTACCGTACAGTGAAACTTGCACGATGGGAACATTCAATGGGTTCTTTTTCGGGTCAAAAGCTATCCGACCAACTGCATCAGCAACATTTCAAGATATCGAGAACAAGAAGGAAGGTCATAACTTACCAACTATAAATCCCGCCCAGACGCCATGATCAAGGCCTCGTTTGACTCTCTCAACCTCAATACCAGCATCAGCTAGCTTCTCAATAACCTTTTCGGCAACCTCGGGGCTTCCTTTGTTCGGATATTCATATTCGTAGTAGTGCGGCGGAAAGCCGTAGAAATCATAGATTAGATCCGTCTGCTCGGCGACATTGATCTGAATCTTGTTCGCACCATCTTGCCAATGGGCAGAAAAGACGACCACTGCCTTGGGCTTGACTTTTGTCGTGATCTCCTGTCCGACTTTTTCTAGTTTAGAATAGGCGGGGTGCTCAGGACTTTCCATGAAGTTAGGTCCGCCAATGCTAAGGAAGTAGACTGGTGCCCGTGAAAATTGTGAGGCATCAGGCATAATTGTTGCAGTTTGTGTGGTTGATTGTGTAGTAGCAGCTCGCCAGATGCTGCTCATGAACGACTGGGCGGTGCTGTAGATGAGCGAGATGGACAAACTCATGAGGAGAACAGTAAAGTATATGGACCTTGAGCGGATGACTGAACGTTTTGACGATAGCTCTAAGGACATGAAGCACTAGGTCCAAATCTTCTTGGCTTTCGTGCTTTTAGGAAAAAGGACAATCAATTGACGTCTTGGGGATGTAGCATTATCAACCACTGCAATCATCCAAGCGGCGGTCTGACAAATTCATTATCAAATAGACAGATGGAACTTCGCAAACGTGTCGCGCATGTTCGACATCCAACGTCCTAAAGCGTAGGCATTCCCGCGCGCGACGGAGTTCGGCTTTATGAACAGCTTCTCACAACCCAAGTGGGTTGGGGAGCCAGACCCGTTGCGCGCGGCCTGCCCCTGCAGGGCTGATCCCGCACACCTACTGTAGCCTGCACGACCTTTCCCAGTTTGGATCACCCCGCGCGGGCTTGTGGGTCCCACCGAAGTGTCCATTAACTACAGCAAAGTCTCAGGCAACTGAGTTGCTCTCGCACTGCATGTGGATTGATGTGATCCCATTGTTCCCGTCCGAGCTTCGCAAATGAAGCTCAGAAAGGGTGGAAACCAAGAGTATGATTTCAAATCCTCGGAAAGAAGGCGGAGTGGACCAGAGTGTTGTGCATGAAAGTAGACTCTGCTTGGTATAAATAGAAGGCATCTGACCTCCAAGGTAACTCCATCCTTCCATTCCATATCGGATTTCCAGCTTTTTTGTAATTCAGACCCCTTGAGATCTATCTTTATCATTGACTATAAAAGCACAATGGCAGACAATCCAGTTGTGCTTATTCTCGGAGCTGGGCCCAGGATCGGTGCCTCTGTCGCTGAGAAATTCGCCAGTAACGGTTACCAGGTTGCTGTTGCATCTAGGAGTGGCAGTGGCACCAAGACCGATAAAGGCTTTCTCTCCCTGAAAGCAGACTTTACTAAACCCGACTCGATCCCAGCACTGTTCGATGCAGTCAAGACCGAGTTCCACACCTCTCCCAGTGTTGTCATCTACAACGCAGCGGCACTCACAAACCCTCCCGATCAGGACTCCGTTCTATCGATTTCAGCGGAAAGTGTCGCATCAGATTTGAATGTCAACACTATTAGCCCTTACGTCGCAGCACAGCAGGCAGTCAATGGATGGGAGACATTGCCCAAGGAGACGAAGAAGTCGTTCATATACACTGGCAACGTTATGAACGTCTCTATCGTGCCCATGCCACTGATGTTGGATCTCGGCATGGGCAAGTCCGCTTCGGCATTCTGGATTGGCGTTGCCGACACGACGTATTCAGCCCGGAAATTTCGGTGAGTGTTCCAAAGAAAATCTCTGCGTAGACAAGTTCTGACATGACGGCTTGACAGATTCTTTTATGCTGATGAGCGTCACGGAGACGGGAAGCTCAAGGGGATGGCGCTCGATGGCGCTGCGCATGGTGAGTTCTATGCGCAATTGGCGAACCATGAGGAGAATGTGCCATGGCACGCCACGTTTGTGAAGGACAAGGGTTATGTCCAATTCAAGTGACACGCTCAATGTGGAGCGAAGATTTAGAAAATGTTCCTGTTAGATATTCAAATCAAAGTCATTGTCGGGGACAGGATCAAGTACCCTAAACACAGCCGAGGCGATTCCCTATGTCTTACACGACTGATCTCTTAAACAAGTAATACCAGATCACCTTGGCTCCTGAAGCACGTAGCTAGGTCGCGGCTTGTAGCATCTCCTGCATTCCTGTTATGCCATACGTCCTCCATGATCTCGAGCGCTTTGCGTACCTATTCCCCAAAATCTCAGAGTCAGTATTCATCTTTCATGGATTTAAGTAGGTAGAACTGCATGTCTGAGGAGTGATAAGAAGTGCATGCATGTCAGAGTGCTTGCAAGCTGCAGGTTCTAGAAACAGTATAGAAGGGGAATAATTCTCCGGAAGGTGTGCTCACCGTGCCGAAGACGCTTGAAGGTCGCAACTCCTCAACCATACCACGCAAATGAACTTCCTGTGCCGGCTCCGCGAGGCAGCCTGCCACGCAAAAAGGCCATACCATTGTGCGAAGCAACGCTGGCGGCGATAATTGGCAGGTCAGCAGCTCGACGATTTGACTAACATGATAACGAACATCGATACTAGCGGGCTGCCATCCGGATACAACGACAAACAGATAGAGGAGCGCTGCATGACCCCAGACACGAGTAACCAGGGAGCTCTGGTTGGCGGGCGTTTTTGATTGTTCGGTTGATGTAAAGATATCCAGCAGGTTGTTAGCTTCTTTTGGAATGGTTACTGGATCGGTTTCAAGCCGTGTAATATGAGCTTCCAACGAATTTTTGATGGCAGTCGCGCGGTGGACCAATTCCATGACATCGAGGTTTCCTGCTCTCTTACATCGCTGTTTCCATGCGTCAAGCACGATAATCTCGCTAATTTGTAGCAACGCCCAGTTTTGACAACCTACAACAGCCTCAAGATTGATGATGGGATCTGCGCCATCTGTATTACCAAGAAGGCTGCAGTGGTACTCGTAGAGCCTTGGTTGTTCTTGAAGCACTGTGCTGGCAATGATATCATCCAATATCAAGAGGGCGGATGAGAAGCGAAAAGCTGCCTGTTCAGCAGTCGGAACCTGGACACACTGGGTAGGCCAAACCCATGACGACGGACCCAAATGGCTCATAACAGCGTTGAAGCTTGAACTGGGCCCCACCAGTTCGATGGCACCAAAGCTGTCAAGGAGCTGTCTGAAAAGAGCCAGAGCGGCATTTAGATGTGCCTGGCAGTTATCAAAGCTTAGGACAGCAATCTCGAAGCGCTGCAATTGCATGATGCTTGCCATGATCCGCACAGCGCCGTGCAAATGTTCTACGATGCCTAAGTCATTGATAACCTGCAACGCTTGTCTCAGCACCCCAAAGGCATCCCTAGTTTGCGCGAGCACCATCTCCCAAATTTCATCGCCATTGGCTGTTCCCCGTGCGAGAGGAAAGAAATATCGACTCTGACATGTAGTGGCAGCACGGTACACCGGGCTACTTATCATCATTTCCAAGATCCATGCTATCCCACCTTGTAGAAGAGGGGGGCGATAGAATGGGAAGAGGAAGGGAAACACATGTTCAAGGTAAAACATGAAGAAAATAGTGTCAGACCGTCCGAAGGCTATACTGCTGTGGGTGTCCTTGCTAGCAAGCTTCCAGTCAGAGCCACGTTGTAGCTGGACAGTGGATGCCTCTGGGCAGGGTTCCATCTCATCGTTTTGAAAATCTGGGGTAGCTTCGAGGAGATCGCATATCGGAGAAGCCAGGTCCCTGGGTACTCTTTGGGGTTGCACTAAAGATTCACTAGCAGTAGCTGCGGCAGCTGAAATGCGGTCGCCAGCAACACGCACACGCTCCCCACGCCGGAGGTGGGCATTTTCTTTAACCTCGCGTTTGAGCCGCTCGGCCATCTCTTCCTGTCTGACGCCGCCATCCATCCACTCTGGTTTGTCCTGGCCGTAGTGACAGGTGATAAGGAGTGCAGCGCAGGTATCACACACGGGGTGTTTTTCGTCGCATTTTTTGCGCCGGAGCCGACAAGTCCAGCAACCTGTGCTGCTGTGGCGGGGACCATGAAGCAAGTCTATGTTCATAATTCCGTATGACATTGAGGCGACAGAGCTAGTCATCCTCCAAGCAGAATTATCTTGGAAGAGTACCCCCGTGAACCCTGCCGATGGTGGAAGTATTGTTGTTGGAGGCCGGTGCCGAGAGGTATGGACAGACCGAGTACCAAGATATTTCGGCAGTGTTAGTGGCTGCACGCCTGACCAGAGTACGATTTTCTCAGGACCTGACTAAGCATTCCGGTATGGGTAACGATGCTACTAGTTATCGTATCAGCGATCATGTGGAAATCTGAATTGATTGTTTGGGTATTGCTTGTAGTACCTGTGCATGTGAAAGGACTCGGCAGCGATGTTGATAGCGAACGGGTTTCAGGACTTTGTGGCGATAACCAAAATCTTAGTAGCGAACAAAGCCACAATCGATGATGGTTTTACTCTACAGAGAGTTTAGATACTCTAGGCCTCGACAGCTCCGCTCTCTTTTAAAATAGTATCTAGGTAGAGCCAGGGGCCAGGAGATCAAAATGGAGGATGGATGTCCAATAGCTAAAGGCGGTCGGGACTGGCAGAATTCCTGTAAGCGAGGGAAGCAGAGCATTAGGGGTGGCGATGAGTTATGGTAGCAGACATGGCAGTAATGATTCGACTACCATCGAGTTCTTTGACATTGAACTAAGCAGCTTTCAATAGTGATTATATCAGAAAGCGGATCTAGACCTACCCAATCCTAGATATACTCCTTCACACTTTTCGGAAGTGGATAGGGCTTTTAGCAAGGGTCTAAAAAGCAATGTTCCTAAGCAAACCGAGAATTTAAATGCTCTTGGTCTTCCATGGGTGCTCTGGGAAAGGAAAAAAAGGGGGGGGGGAAGAAAAACCATTCATATCAATTGCATAAATGAAATTCGAAAAATCATCCACTTGCTCAACAATGCTACCGCAAAAATAGATCTGGTTGTAGAATTCTATCACAGGTATCATCATTTGCTCTGTGGCTAATGCCGCCATACACGCACAGCCTTATCCTTCCCACCACTTCCAACCTTTTGCCCATCTGGGCTCCAATCTACGGCATAGACTTCGTCTTTGTGCCCTGGAAGATCTGAAAATCGATTAGATAAAGCTAGAATGTAGCGATTGTTAGAGGAAGATTCAACTTACCAGAAGATAATTTGTGAGTCCTCATGTCCCACACCTTCAAAGTCGTGTCCTTGCTCCCAGTAACCAGCAGCCTTGAGTCTGGGCTGAAAGCACATTGGTAGACCGGAGCCACATGACCTCGCAGAGTGCTTATAAACTTTCCATCCCTCGCATTCCAAATTTTAGTGTGGTTATCGAATCCAGAAGAAGCAATCAAAAGTCCATCAGGGGAGAAAGTGACATGGTTGACTTGCTTTTGATGCCCAAGCATCCGAGCCACTGGCTTCGTTCCTTTCAGCGGTTCCCATAAGTACATGGTAAAGTCATCACTAGCAGAGACTAGTCTCTCAACAACCTCTCCCTGGATCGTGGCCGCCTTCAGAAACCGTTCTTTCGCTTTCGTCAATTTTCCTTCGTCTGAGTCCGGTACCTTCCCAGTGTGGTCGTGAAATGCTGTACGGATAACAAAATCTGTGGATAACGCAAGGTGGTTCACCCAGTGCGCATGAGCATTGAGAGAATGTGCAAGAGTTCCGTCCTTCGCATTCCAGACTTTCACAGTCTTATCGTGGGAGCCAGTGTATATGAAGCCTGTACCTCCCCACTTCACACATGATACAGATCCCTTATGCCCACTTAGAACCATCTCAATAGTCTGCTGGTTCGTAGACCATATTCTAACAGTGGCATCCTTCGAGGCCGATGCTAACCGAGGCTGATTGGGCTTCTGCATATGATATGGTTCCCATGCAAGGCTTGTCACCCATTTCGAGTGCCCTTTCATCGGATTTCCCAGTTGCTTGCCAGTCTTTGCATCCCACATCCGAACGGTATTATCCATACTCCCTGTAGCTATTTTCAAATCGTCAGGGGACCAGCTTACTGCCAAGACCCAGCTAGTATGTCCTTTCAATGTATGCACAGGAGTCCCTGTATCACAATCCCATATTCTCGCTGTATTATCTCCGCTACCACTGACCATTCTCGAAGAAGACCTAGGTGAAAATTGTGTTGCTAGGATTGCCTCTCCATGACCAGGTATCGTTGACGCACACCTCGAAACTGCTTGGACTCGGAAAACTGCTTGTGGGGCAGCAGATATATTCTGAACTTCTTCTGTGCTAATCAAGCCGGGGCTGATGAGCGTCCTCCAAATGTTCGTGGGATATGCTGTTGTGATATCTTCAGAGGTCTTCTTGTCTGGTACAGGGAGAGTGAATCTATATGGTATTGAATCTGACGAGTCCTTGTGAGCTTGTTAGTTACTGACTACAGCATCCAGAGACCATGGCCTTACATGTCCCTGTAAGGTATTCAGGAGAAGTTCAAGATTCTTCGGAGTTGCATCTGCGACCGGGACTAGAACAGGGCCTTGGCCAATTGGCAGTCCAGTAGTCTCGTCGAAGAATTGTATACGCAAGCTGCCAGCATCACGAGGGACCTCTTCGATGTCCTGCTGCTGTCTAGCTCTTTCTGAAGCATCAGTCCTCTGCCTTTTGCTCGGGGGCGGGAGAACGGTCGCCATCGCAGATATCTAGAGATTATGAGGAAGGAGAGTTAGAGTAATTAACCAAGCTCAGTATCTTAAGCAGTTTTGTTTGGCTGCTAGCCCGCTCGAGGTATTCGATATCGTTACGGCGGGGTGATGACGCGAGGCGGAAAAACATTGAAAATAATTTTGATCTCGCTCCAGCCTCGTGCACGGGCCACCCGTTCAATTCACGCAAGGCTGGATCGACCGCCGATACAACGGTGCAATTAACTAGTGCGAAACTCGAAAATTTGGCGAGAACACCAAAAAGTGTGAAAATCGATGAAATCGCCAAATTCTAGTGGCAGGGGCAATTGATTTTGCCCCTTTTACACAACTCTAAGTTAAAATAAAAATTAGTAATTATATAGATAAGAGGTTTCTTTATAATTGCATCCACTTTTTGAGTTTAGTTAAAGCGTAGTGAAGAGGTAGGGGTCGGAATGCCCGGTTTTGCGATTTATTGCGATATTTTGAAAATAGGATTTTGGAAAAGCTTGGCGCGAGGCTGGGGGATCGAGCCTCGCGGCCCTCGCCATCGCTATTGTCGCAACTCTATAACTATGCGTCTAGACTACAAAATACTTAGTTTAAAGGGAAATTTGATATTTAAATAAAGTATTTCTTACGGGATAAGCATTAGAGAGAGGTATTGGTGATGTAGGAGGTGGAGGCAATAGCAGGATTTAGTTGTTCACCCTTTTTCGTGTTCTCGCCAAATTTTGGAATTTCGCACTAGTTAATTGCACCGCTGTAACCTTATTTGGATGTTTTTTAGTTCCATCAACATACTGTACAATCATACCGGTTCTTTCAGCAGAATCAAAGCAGAAGCATGATCAACCTGCAAGGCTAAAAGAATCTGCCACGAGTTGCCCACTCCATTTGATACACCATTAACCTTCAGTCACTAATTGTTCCTATCTCTGTTCCGCAAAAAATGGCCACCCCCAGACCCTCCACATCATATAGCTATGCATCCACTTCGTACCAGAATGGCTACACAACGTCCACATCTCAAGCTCTGGATGGTAACAGACCTGGAACTGCTCGTCCTGGAACCGCTCGACCAAGTTCTGGTCGTCGTTCACGAGCTAGTTCTACCTTAGGCGGCGAGTCGCAGCAAATCATCTGCGCCGTCAGTGAATCGAGAGGCGTGTCTCCCACAGTTGGGATGTCATTTGCAAACATTACCACTGGCGAAGCAGTCCTCAGCCAAATTTGTGACAATCAATTCTACGCTCGAACACTCAACAAGCTTCAGGTATTCGAACCCACAGTAATACTGATCATCACAAGTTGCGGTCCACCGAATCCATCAAAGATGTACCTGATCATCGAGGAAAACATTCTTGGAGCCAAAATTGTCATGGTTGATCGTAAATACTGGGTTGAGTCAGCAGGTTTAGAATTTATCCAGCAACTTGCATTTACGGAAGATGTGGAGGCGCTCAAGGTCGCCGTCGAAGGGAACTTCTTCGCCACCTGCTGCTTTGCCGCTGTAAGTCTCGCCGATACTCAGCTCCTGGCAATCCAAGCTAATGCTTCAAGGCACTAAAATACATTGACTTGAGCATGTCTGTTACCTTTGCGTTCCATTCTCTTCGTATCAAGTATCAGCCATCAGAAGGGTCAATGATGATCGATCTTTCTACCATCCAGTCTTTGGAACTCATTCAAAATATACAGAATGCGAAGTCAAAAGACTGCTTGTTTGGAGTGATGAACGAGACATTGACCCCAATGGGAGCCCGCCTTCTCAGAAGCAATATTCTGCAGCCTTCAACGCAAGAAGCTGTCCTCCAACAGCGCTACAATGCAGTTCAAGAGTTAAGCTCAAAGGAGGATATGTTCTATCAGACAAGACTAGGTTGGTTTTATTTCATATTCGAAGCGGATGTCTGACGCTTGATAGGTCTCAAGTCCATCCAGGATATCGAGAAACTGCTCACTAGAGTGCGTTCTGTTCTTAGGTAATTTTAGATCTCTGCTGACTTTCCAGCTAATCATCATTCCAACGCAACCGGATATCCGTCATTCAGAGCAGTCTATCAATAACATATTGATGCTGAAAAGCTTTGTTCAATCCATTCTACCAATCTACGAAGCTCTCGTAGGAGCTCATTCTGATTTGGTAGTCATTATTCGAGAGAACTGCCGGCCAGAAAATATCAAGCCGACTTTAGACTTCATACAAGAAGTCATCAATGAAGATGTTACGTACCAGCAAAAGCCACTTGATCTGCGAAATCAGAGAACATACGCGGTCAAAGTAGTACCCTTTGCGTTTTGTTTCCTTAGGATTGTACTGATTCAAACCTAGTCTGGCGTCAGCGGACTTCTTGATGTCGCTCGTCAGACATTCAAAGAGGCCACTGAAGATGTTCATCATCACGTGACTGATATCAATCGTCAGTCAACCCCTTCTAAGCTTAGCATCGATGTGAGGAACTTACATTCTGCAGAGCGATTTGAAATGCAGGCTGAGACCAGATACGAAAATTCTCGTCGCTATTACCTGAGGCTGCCTGAAAGCGACTTTGATGGACGAACCATACCTGACATATTGGTAAATCGATACCGCAAGAAAGGCTTGATCGAGTGCCAAACTTTAGATCTTATGAAGTTGAACAAAAGAATCGAGGACTCGCATCAAGAAGTGGTGCTAATGAGCGACAAAACTATCCAGACTTTGATTGATAATATTCGTGGAGAAATTCCAGTCTTATTCCGAGTCTGCGAAAGCATTGCTATGCTGGATATGATCACAGCATTTGCTCATTTGGCGACCACATCCACCAACAATTTTGTCAAGCCAGAGATTACAGACTGTATTGCAGTCCGAAGTGGTCGTCACCCTGTCCGAGAAAAGGTAGTGGTAGACGATTCGTATTAGCAGGGAAATCATTGACACGATCATTGCTAGGTTCATAAAGAGAAATTCGTTCCTAATGATGTCTACGCGTCTGCACAGAAACGCTTTCAGATCATCACAGGTTGTAACATGAGCGGCAAAAGCACATATATCAGGTCTGTTGCTCTCACAACTGTCATGGCTCAAGTGGGCAGCTTCGTGCCGGCTGAATATGCTTCGTTCTCCCTGATTCATCAGCTGTTTGCTCGAGTCTCGATGGACGACAGCATTGAAGCCAATGTCTCGACCTTTGCATCCGAGATGAGAGAGACTGCTTTCATTCTCAGGTAAGGATATCGCCTATGCGTCTCTGAAGGTAGCTCCTGACTTGATATCAGGAACATTGACAAGAACAGCTTGGCCATTATTGATGAGCTTGGCCGAGGAACAAGTAGCCGCGATGGTCTAGCAATTGCACTGAGTATTGCAGAGGCTTTAGTTGACAGCAGAGCTATCGTATTCTTCGCGACCCATTTTAGAGAGCTTGGCAAGTTCAAACAACCTGGGCGGTGAATCACCACTAATTGTAAGCAGCACAAATCATGTCCGAGCGGGTCGGTGTTGTAAACCTTCACCTTGCAGTAGATATGAGTGAAGATAACACCATGACTATGCTGTATAAAATCGGAGCAGGCTTCGTACAGGAACAACATTACGGCATTGCTCTCGCCCGCGTGATCGATCTTCCACTTCAAGTACTGGAAGTGGCAGAGCGAGTTTCAAAGGCCCTCGATGCTCAAGCCGCTGCTAAGAAGCAGTCTTCCAAAGCATTTGCGCTTGCCAGAAGAAGAAAACTTATACTTGGCTTGAAGGAAACCCTCAATCAAGCTGCAAGCGGTCCAATGGAAGGCAAAGCATTGTTGAGCTGGCTGCGGAGATTGCAAGAAGAGTTTATCCGACGCATGGATCAGATCGACAATGATGTTGGAAGCAGTGATGCTGAGGATACAGTCATTGATAACGATGAGTCGCAAGGTGAGGGTAGTGGTCGTGATGTTTCTCCAGACACATAGCCTTAGCAATTGCCTGCTATACATTGCTAAGGATTTATTGCGTAGGGAGCTACCTTTGTACTTATCATACAACTTGCAAATTAAATATTACAAAATCCATCATATTGGCTGTGCTGTTGCAGCTGAGGGATTTCCACGATGATGCTTTCGAGTCCACAATGTTTTGTTTTGTACTGCTATGAATTTTTTAATCGAGAATTCCCATAATCACTAAATTTGGAAGGAAGATCCACCTAGATTATACGTGCAATTCGCTGCGAAGTGTTCTCGTCCTTGTTTCGAATAGCACATTTGAGTTATGCAAGGACTGGCCCAATATGCAGCTCTAGATTCTTTCACATTGATAGGACATATCATAGTTCTATATGTTTGATTGAGCTTACAGTATCTTCTTATACACAAAATGTCTCCTAGCAAACACATAGGCAAGAAGTTTGGTTAGATACGCACTTTCCCATTCCCAAACACAGTGGCCATCCATGAAACAGAAAAGGTTCCAAAGTCATCCAAGCAACGAGCGTTGATTATTATTTTGGTGTAAGAGAGAAAGCTTCTTTAAGCAGGTAGAAATGAACTTATCATGCGAAGTGCGTTCTGGTATGCTTTTATAGGAATGATTAGGAAGTTGAGGTCTGATGAAAATTGGGTAATTGGGCTGGATATTGGGCAAGCGGTAAATCGACATCCCCCTAAAGTTATATCGACATCCCCCCCCCCCAAATCGGGTTTAGCGCCACCCCTGCAATTCTAACCGACAGCAGACTTCCATCTCTCTTCACCACTCAATTCACTAATAAAAAAAAGACTCTTATCTTATCATGAATAGGCAGTTAGCGCAACATAATAAAAACTTTTTCCAGTACAATTTGCGTTTATTCTATTGACTATACACTTGAAAATCGTGACAAAAACCTCTCCAAAGACTCGCAATATCTGCCGTACGATGGATTCGACTGCATTAGAAGCATCTGCATCAGGATCCTCTCAGCCTCTACAACCATCACTGCCCCAGAGGTACGATCTCCCTCCTCTTAAATACTACACTTCAAAAGAGGAAGCAATTGAGGATCTCAACACGTGGGCAAAGACTAAAGGATATGCCTTAACTATCGAGAGAAAGAATAAGAAGGGCAGCGGCCGTGAGAGGATATACCTTGGTTGTGATCGACGAGAAGCTCCCAAGGCTACAGCACCTAGAAAGGGACAGGGAGAGGGTAGGAACAAGAGCTCAAAGGGAACAGGGTGCCAGTTCTCTATTATTATAATTCAGTCTCTAGACTCTACCGCCTGGGAAGTCAGATATAGAGAGCCCTGGACCAATCCAAAGACGAACGAAGTCAGCAATTACTGCATTCACAATCATCCCCCATCATCCGGCACTGGCTCAGAGCACTCTAAACAGAGAGCTCATCACTTACAAGGAGAGGAACGATACACTACTCTTATCAAGCTTCACAATACTGGCTCGAAACCTCGTCAAATCCTGACTTATTTAACAAGAGAGATGCATGATGACTTGACTACTGCTCAAGATATCCGAAATGCCATCAATAAGTTACGCAGAGAGAGAAAGCTAGGGCGCAATTGTACAGAGTCTATGGTTGTGGAGCTTGAACAAAAGGGTTGGATCTCACGCCCTACCTTTGAGGAAGAGGAGCCAAGTAGGCTAGCCTCTA